>CM068380.1:29317024-29359246 GCA_034770075.1 Aralia elata | reverse complement strand
ACAAAGTTGTTCATTCCATTCTACTATGCTTCTAGAACTTTGAATGAAGCTCAGATTAACTACTCTACAACTAAAAAATAACTTTTATCTGTTGTTTTTGCTTTTAGATATGTTTAGATCTTATCTGCTTGGTACTAAAGTTATAAGTTTATTCTGACCATGTTGATTTCTTAGGTATTTATTGACCAAAAAGGAATCCAATCCATCAAAATCATTTGATGAATTCTGTTGCTACAAGAATTTGACTTGGTGGATCATGGATATAGATGGGGGTGGACAACTTGGTGGCAGATCATTTGAGCAGGCTGATTAAGGTATGGACAGAGGCGATTTACCATTGCCATGATTAGTTTCCCGAGATGAGCATTTATTTTTCATTGATGTGATTGTTATCTTAGTTTGCTAATATTGTGATTTACTTGGTGAGTGCCTATGTTTCATAGTGAGTTTTCTAAATACCCAAAAGAATAATAATACTTAAGAGTAATGCCAATTATTTATTTATGTCCTGGGATTGACTCGTTATTTTATAGAAATTTTGTGCGGACCAAGTAGTTAGAAGGTGGAGGCCGTAATAGTGATGGTTTTTGTCGATTATTAATTTTGTTAACTCTTATGCTTGTGGTGGTCCATTTGGAACTAAAAATGGATAAACCCATAAGGTTTTAGAATGTGGGTTTCTATTGTCCAAATACCTTTAAAGATTCTTATCTGTTTTGTAAAATCTCTGTGGCGAATTGTCAAAAAATAGGCAACATATCACATTTGGAATCAAATATGCCACAAATTCCCTTCGTAATTGTTAAAATTTTTGATGTTTGAGGTATTGATTTTTTCGGGACCTTTTTTTCTATTTCTTATGGTTTTATTTTACATTCTTTTGGCGGTTTTGACTATGTTTCTAAATGGGTGAAAACTTAAAGCCACCAGGACTGATGATTCTAATGTTATTGCAGATTTTGTCATATCTTATACATATTTGTCAGGTTTGGAACTCTAATGAGCCATCATCTGTGATAGAGGAAACACCACTTTTGCAACATTGACCGCTTAGCCACACTGTTGAGGAAATACTATTGTGATGCATAGGGTTTCTACATCCTATCATCCACAATGTTATGGCCCAAGCTGAGGTATCCATACTGTGAGGTCAAGTCCATTTTAGAGAAAGCAATCAATCCGTATCTGAAAAGATGGGTGTCTAAGGTTAAAGGATGCCACTTTGGGCCGATAGAAACAGTTTACAAGTCTCGATTGGAGTGTCCACCTTACCGGGTTATATTTGGGAAACCATGTCATTTCCCTGTGGAGCTAGAACACAAGGCTTTCTGGGCAATTAGGACAATGCAAACATGAGTTTAGATTAAGTTGGTGTGCAGAGGAAGTTATAGTTGTAGGAGCTCAAAGAATTGAGGAATGACGCTTATGAAAGTTCTAAGATTTATAAGGAGTAAGACGAAAGCCTTCCATGACAAACAAAGTTCAGAGGAAGATTTTTGTCGTTGGGATAAAAAGTTCTCCTTAATCACTCAAGGCTTAAGTTACTTCCAAAGTTAAGTTGCATTTCTAGATGTGTTGGACCTTTTGTTATTACTAATATTTTTCAGCCATGGTGCAGATAGAAATTCGGATTTTTTTGTTTGGTATGTGGCTTGTGTCTGAGCACAGGAAAAGATATTTCAAAGTAAACGGTCACCGTGGCTCAACACTTTTCTTTATGAAGGATTATCAGGTGGAGAACGTTTGAGTTGTTGGACTTGGTGGATCCGGTTTATTGAGGATTGAGTGAAGGATTGATGTCGAGCAAACGACTGTTAACCAAATGCGTTACTTGGGAGGCAGCCCAATAATTTAGATTTTGCTTTTCTATCCCTTATTACTTTTTAGTTGCATTTTATTGTAGTTATCTCGTCTCTTTGCATGATTGTCTTTCAGTAGGGACAATGTAAGGTTTGAGTGTGGGGGAGAGGGGTTTAAGGTAGTTTAAGATAATTGTATGCTAAGTTTTGATGTGCTTGTGGAAAACTTGTAAAAAACATATGTCTTGCCTTTAAAATATTTTCTCTATGATTTTTTTGTAGCTAAGTTTTGTAAAGGTTACGCTTATAGATTGCATGTTGTATGCTGATTAATAGAATTTGTTTGTTGCTGAATTAATTGATGAATTATGATAACTAAGTCGGGATCCACAGTTGGATGCTTTTAATTGAATTTGTGTTATATGAGTTTCTTGAATATGGGATACATGTTTATTTGGCTAAGTTATTTGTGGGGGGTCTGACTATGTGCACTGATTTCATGATTTAGAATTTATTTGTCTGGTTGTTTTGTTTTACAGGACTATGGGGAAAGAAAGATAGAAAAGGAAAAAAAAAAAGAAAAGAAAATTTTGAAAAAATTTGAAGAAAAATTGAGATGAGAAGAAAATGCAGAAATCAAGTGGTGAGTTGAGATGGAGCGTAAAACTCACGCTCCTATTAAAACACATGTAATAAGTAAGAAGGATGCGCAAAACAACACTCACTTGCAAAATAAAAGATATGAATGTGTATAGTGTGTTATGGAGTATATAAATGTAATTCCTATTAAAGAATTGGAATTTGAAGGTTCTATTTAGGTGAAAAAGATAGCTCAAAAATATGTTCTGAGTTGTGAATCGGTTGTTGCATAGTTGGTGTTCCTTATATACTTAGTTGGGTATGAATGTTGATCATAAGATAAGATTCTTATGTGGGTGCATTTTTAATTTGAAGTTGTTTATAATGGTAGATGATAAGGTTGTTTTTGTGAATTGATTGATGACGTTGTTGATCCGATTTCTATTGATTAGTGATGAGATTTCATGGTTGTTGGTAATTGAATAAAAACCTTTGAAATGTTTTGTTTGAATAGAATTCGCTTGATTTTTATATTACCTTTGTTTTGGTTTACTCGAGGACGTGTAAAGGTGAGGGAATTTGATATTTGCATAATATTCGTTAATTATGGTTCCTTTATATTTAGTTGTATTACATGTTTTATGTGTATATGAAGTTATTAAGGGTATTTTATTGATTTCAGGAGGTAATTTGAGCCTTAAAAAGAGAAAAAGAGAAATAAATGGTATCTCAAATGGGCGCACAAGGAGAAAAAAAAGGAAAACGGATAGAACTTTGTGAGCTGTGGCACTCTTGTGAAGTTAGGGCCGCGACGCTTAATAGGCAAGTCGCGACACTCTGAAGCTTTTGCGCGGGGGCATGAGGCGGGTGCGCCGTTGCTAGTCGGCGCTTCATGAGCGAGTATTTTTTTCAAACTTTTGTAATCTCTGAGGAATTTCTATTGTAACTTGGGACTATTATTTTCTCTGGAGTTTTAGGATTTTATTCTAGGTGGTATAATAGTATATATATATTTTAAGTCAGTATTTTAGAGACTTACTTCCTTTCTATCACTCATTTTGCAAAAAACCCTTAGTTTTGAAGCGAGATTGAAGGCATGTCAGGCTAAGTTTTCTATTTCAGTTTCCTAAGATGATGTAGAACTCCTTATTTATAATTAAAATGGTTTATTGAGTATTCATTATTTATTCTTTCTTATATGAAATTTCATTCTTGTATAACCTATTTGAACTTTTTATATGATATTTGGTTGTAGCTGATTTGGTTTCTACATGGATTATAAGATTTGAGTTATCTAATATTGATCTGCTAGATTAATGGTTTAGTTTTATCGTGTAATTGATATTGGTCTCTTAATCACAAGTAAATAATTAGTAATACATTAATTGTGGTTAATACTTTTGGAGTTGTAAATAATGCTAAGATTATTCGGAAGAAGGGTTACTTAGTTGTATGGGTTAAACAATTCGAGCTTATGTGTATGTGTTACTTGGATATAGTCTAATTCCCTAATTTCGTTATTGCTGCTATTTATATTAAATCTAGAGGATATAGTTTGTTTGGTTCTAGGTTGTATGATAGGTTAGTATCTTATGAAGAGGGTTGTTCATGCCGGTGATAATCTAAGGGGAATTTTCGGCTTAGTAGAGTTTATGTTAGCTTGGACTAGTAATTAAATGGAAGGGTAAATAATGGGACATCGTGATTATTATCCATTGTTGTAAAAAGGTGATACTGAACGTGAAGAACTAATGTTCTTCAGATTTATGGATTATTCTTCTTAGATTATTTTAAGTTACTTTAGTTAGTTAAATCAAATTCATAAAACCACCTCCAAAGTTTATATTTGAGTAGTATTTTGATTTCGAAAAATAATTTATTAAACATAAGATAATAATTCACTCTCTGTGAGGGTTGTCGATCCATTGCTTGTCACTATATCATGAATTTTGTTTATTTCAATAGAGTAGAAAGTAGAGGTTTTACATATTTGGAGTGCTAAACGACTGCTCCCATAGGCCTGTTCTGTAAACATAGTTGTGAAATGCACTTCACAATCTTGCTGATCTGGAAAATCAGCTAAAAATATACAGACAATTCAACAATTATAAGATAAATAATTTTATTTTATTATTCAAAGAAATTTACATTAGTATCTATCAAAAATGCTAATATAAAATAAAATATATAATTGCTAGATAACCGTACGTGCTGTGTGTCGGGAAGGAGATCGAATCGGATAATGAGAGAACGGTTCATCCGAATTAGCCGGCGGCCCTCGGCAACTAATTTGGACCCCGACCCAAGCTGGGCTTTGCTTGGGAGCTGCTGAAAGATAGACATCTTTATTAATATAAAAATTTTAGGATGTTTTTATTAAGTTATACGATATTTACATTACTCAAATAAAATGACAATAATGACAGGTTATACTTGCAATACAATCTATAAAGAAAAGGTACATGGTTGAAACATGAACATGGATTATAGAGAACATGGTTTTATTCGTTAATTGTATGTAATACATAAGTAAAACTTTAATCATTTCATTTTAATGAAAAATCGCGGTCTGATGTCAGAATCATTGTGACATCATTTGGAGATTTATAAACTCCATCATTCTTTCTTCAGATTCAGTGTTTGTGTCAGTGTTCAGTCAATATAACTCTTCCTCTTCAATTTCAATTGTCTATCTGGCACAGGTACTGACTCGGGATCTTATTCATCATGTTTATCTCCTCAACCTTATTAACTTGTTTAGTTATTGTTGTCCCTCTACATTTATTGATAAGAGGGTCTATGTAACATCTCCTCTTGGCCAGGAACTCCCCGTCTACTAATTGGATACAATTGCACCGCGGGAGTATGAGAATTTACAACTTAATAAAGCTGTCGGCGGTCTATCCTTTTTCCTAACAGGACTAGGAGTATAGTATATGGGACGCCCCAAAATTCAGGTATCTTTACCTCGAATTTGGTGCTTCAAGTACTAATCTCATACATAGATAATATACCTCGCTGCGGAGAAAAAAACTTAAAAATGAATATTTTTATTGATATAAAAGAAACATATTTGTCCCAAGTCTCGGAACCGTTAAACATTACTAACATTACATTACCACTAAAAACATGAAAATTCTGGTCTTAGTACATAACAAAATAACTTGTAAATTCTTGTGGGAATGGAACTACTCTATACGACTTTACCCTTAGCCCCATTATCCTTCATTTATTTAAAGGGAAGCTACTACAACTTGCCACGTTCAGTCTTAAACTGAATTGTTAGGGAAAACAAGAGTGAGCAAACGAGTTTGTGCTCAGGCAAGTATAATCGCAATTACAAAGGAACAATAAAGGATAAGGTTCATAATTCCAAGGAATAGTGTATTATAGGAATTGTAATATGAATGTTGCGAATGGAATTAGAATACAATAATTTACATCAATTCTTCTCACAATAAACGAGTCACAAAGGACAGAAGAATTTCTGATGACTCTCAAGGATTTCAAAGTTTTCCAAATAAGGAAATATCACGATACTGAGTAGCCATCATGGCTTAGAACTTCTACTAGAAATTTACCAGAAAATTCATCTGATAACCCATAATAACAAGTGACAAAAGGTGATCAGCCTATAAGGTACCCATGGTATTATACATAAACCTCACTTTTACTATTTGCAACGCGTGTTGGTCCCGCCGATCGGTGTTTAAATAATGCCCCTACTATGAGGGGTTTGCTTCAATCTCAACATATTCATAATGTCCTGCACCAAATTAATAGGTTTTGGGATGGCTATCAATATTAGTCTAGCCGATTCAAGTGGCATAGATCATTCTTACTCAACATTTTCAACGTTTCGCAAACAAGATATAAGAATTAACCCAACGGGGTGGTGATTTGTACCAAACTTCAGAATTTTAAATCATGAATAACACGAGCATCATTTTGATAATGCAATCTACTTGTATGATTAAATAAGAGTACAAGTTGGATATGTATTCATCATGCACGGATTTATAGTCCTTAGCTTTTTCATAAAAGAAAATTTGCATCAACATATAAGGTTGTACAAATTAAGGGAAGTTTAGCTTGATATGCGATTATAACGCAATAAATCAGAAGCTTGTCACAACATACGAAATTTGCAACAAAAAATATATATGGTTTGTAGAAATTTAACAACTAGCTTATACTCAAAGAGGGGGGGGGGAGTGATGAAACTTGCACAGTAGTCAAAGTTGTGTAAGTTAGGGAACTTGCAAAGATATACACAATTGGTATAATAATTAATCTTAACATGCTCAAAAGTGAGGGAACTTGCCTGGATTGCTGCTACTATTTACACACTCAATTTCTGCTCTCCAAATACCCTACTGTGGATTAATAAGTTACTCCTCTGATTAGTCAATGTTAAACATTAAATGAACTTGTTCTTAATGGACCAAATGTGACGACATGCACGTTTGTTTATATAATTCACAAATTCACCACTCTAACATAAAACGCACAACGTTTGATTAGGTCCACTGTCATAAACTAACCAGTGGTAGTTGTCACTTTATGATTCAATGTTTGTGACTTCTAGCCAACGATCAATGGTGTCCATGTTGTGATCAGTGGGGTGGAGGTCAGTTTCTAACCATTAGTGAGGTGACTTTGGACGATCACTGGGGGTCTAGCTGTGATATGGTGGAAGCTATATTATGATACAGGTTGGAACTTGGGCTTCAGTGTGATATTACAGGGACTCTTAATGTATCACTAGGGAAGCTTCTAACGATCTCAGGGTAGAGTTACTTTTACAGCATCGTAGGATTTACTCTACTATCAGGCCATAAGGCTTGGCCTGACCTACTCTTCGATTGACTAGTGGAAGCCTCTGCGATTAGGTAGAGATAACTCTATCGATCGTAGGGTTTCACACTCTAATACGCGTTCGTTTCCAGGAACTAATCCAGGACAACTCTACGATCTGCGAGTGCACACTCTAACGATCGGAGTATATAAAAGCCACTCATGTAAACGGACGATCGTGGTAAGACTTCACTATTACGTTTTTTCTGCATGACTTAACGGCCTTTAAAACTACTGTTGTTGATATAGTAAGTCCCTGCCAATGAGAAGCTCGACACTAACAACGGTATTTTGTTTAGTGGAACTCACTTTCTTACACGATCAGCAAAGTTGGACTTCACCTCTAAAAACGATCGAAGCTGGGTTTCATTCTACAATTTATGAACACTAAGGTCGTCTACAAGGCTTTTAGTCCTGGGAGTTGAGCTCTACGATATCGAGCAAGGTTACTCTATGATTTATTTGCATAGATAAGGCTAATATTGTTATCCACACATTCAGCTCAAAGAGAAGTCTTTGGCTAATTGTTCGTTCTGAGGTCGTTGCTTTTTAATACTTCAAACCAATTTTAAAACATGGACTGAGTTTGACTAGTTTCTACCCAATTTGGATGCCAAGGATCCTGAGAAAGAATAAAACACATCAGCCACCTTGAGTTTTAAACTACAGGCCTGATACAATCACTCGCAGAACTAAAGTTGGAGTTTTGGTGTAACATTAACTACTGGTAACCATTCCTATTCGGCATATTAACAGATGGTCGAGGATTGGTTTTGATGTTAAAATTACTACTAAGAGGACATAGTTTACAACTTTACATAGGTTTCTTATTCATGTTTTTGGTCATATAACCAACCTTGTCATCATCTTGACGTGTCTGTATAAAACTGTTATACCACAGGAGTTTTGGGCTCCGTTTAGACAACATGACTTGACCTACTCAATATTATCCTGGGTACAGTAATTTAAGGACGTTTAATACCCCATTCGGTTTAAGTGATTAAAGTCAGTTAGACAACTATACAAAATGCAGTTTCCCTGCACCGCTACCCTCAATGACCATAAAGTTTTTAACATTACCCTTTCGACACTGTAACTCAATGTTGTACTCAACCTATACATGTTCTGACATACCCAACTCATCCGAGCAAGTCTAAATTTAACAAAATGGATGCTTAAGGTAACAAACAGGATCATAACCTTCAAGCCTACGCAGTTTCGTTCCGTCATCCTAAACTCTGTCTCGATGGTTTACAAGAAACTCTCCTTAGCAACTTTTATATCTCCTCAAACTTACAATATCTTCTCTCTATTATCGGTAAATGGAACAAGTAGCAAGCTCTACAAGGTGACTGGGGTCCTCTATTTATAGAGAATACCTTTACCCAACTCGCATGGTTATTACTCAGAGCGTAGAACCAATACACAACGGTAATGACCCGTTGGTTAAAACGTGTGATTTAGGTGAAAAAGCTCCACACACAATCTCACACCCTCCAGCCCATGCCCAACAGTTAATCGACTTGACTAAACCTTTTTTAGGCAAGTAAGGTAGGGAGATAGGTTATTGGCCATAGCTTCGGCTGATTGTACCCCAGAAGGCTGGAAATCTGGGATTACGTTTTAGATAACTTTATCCCTTTCTTATCAGTAAATTTGATTAGGGTCACAAATCCCACTTTGGGGCTATTTACCGACGCCGGTTTAATGATGCTCTGCACCAGCACCAGTTCCAAAGTTTTCTTATTGGGTTGGCCGGTACAAACCCCTTATACTCCGGTTGTAACTTTATTGGGGCCAAGTTAACACTAGATAGTAACAGCTCCATTATGCAACACAACTATTAAAACTACAATTAATATTACAAATAACCCTACTTTTAAAAAATTTAATCTCTCTTCCATAGTTGATGTCACCATGAATCATTATGCCACACATGACTTCACCCTCTATCAATCTTAGTTATATTTCATAACTTAAGCTTGTCACACAATATAATTCATCTCATAATAGCTCTTCATTATACGCTCATGCATAAAATGTCAACTCTCATCACATTAACTAACTTTCATAATCACATAAGACACATAAATGCACAATAAAGCTTCATATACATAAAGAAAATATTCCCCATTTTATTAATGATAAATCTTTTAGAAAATTCCGGGATATTACAGTATAACTTGTACTATTTGAGTTGGATAACACAAGTGCGTGCGTTGACTCGTACGTGGACCTATGGAGGTCAATAATCGACGATCTCCATAGGTCGAAAAATCGGACACGTATCCCATTTTTTCTGAATTCAAACCCAATAACACTTGATAACAAGTTAATCTGACCCTTATACGTACCCTTGTTACGAACAACTCTAATAATTTCCCTCTAACTCCCCATAAAAGGCACGACCAAAGCTCATTGTAACAAATCTCCTTGAACATACACATCGGGTGGTTAGTTGTTCTTTTACAATGAGCATATGTCTTTGTATGAAATTCACAGCTATTTATTTTGTAACCATTGCGACTGACTTGGTCCCTGTCTGGGCTCATAGGTAGGTCACTTGTACATTTGAAGGAATCGTTCCCATCATTAAGAGCCTACAAATAATCTATTAAATTAAATGAATTCATAAATTAATACTATATATGTCGTGCTTAATTAACTTAACTTACTTTGTCCTTTAGCCAAAGTGCAAAATTTTGATTACGACTAAGTTGAATATCTTTATCAGTGATACCGTTTTGATTTGCTTTTAAGTCGTCATCATATGAACTATACATGTATTATAAACATTAACATATAAATATATGAGATTTCAGGTTAAGATATAAAGTTCAATATGAATTTTACATGTATATTTCACAAATTCATCAATCTCCTGGCAATTGAGAAGAATGTAAGTATGTGCAGCATGTAATTCTCGCTCAGAAAGGAATATGCGCTTCCCTTTTTCATAAGTGTGACCTGGTAGATCAAATATAGAAAGTCAACCATTTAGTTCTACATTGCCCCCATCATCATGTCTTGGGACTCGATTGGCCTTTGTCAAGACTTCATCGGCAAAATAGTCTGAGATAAACGTAGATATCTCATCGAAACGGTATGCCTCACATATCGACCCCTCAACGTAAGCTCTATTTTTCACCTTCCTCTTAAGGTTTTCCATCACCCTCTCGAAAAGGTACATCTATCTATATTGAATTGGACCACCAACACGAGCTTCATAGGGTAGATGGATTTGCAAATGCTCCATGGAGTCAAAAAAAATTAGGTGGGAATATTTTTTCAAGCTTACAAGTGATCTCAATGATGTTGTTCTCAAGTATAGACATGTCCTTTTCATTTAACGTTTTTAAACATATGTCTCTCTGAAGAAATGACTAAGATCAGTCAAAGTATCCCATATTGGTTTATCAAGCAAGTCCCGAAATGCTATAGGCATGAGTCTCTCCATGAACACATGACAGTCATGACTCTTCATCCCTTGCAATTTCTCACCTGTAATACACCTTGCAATGTTTGACGCATATCCATCTGGTAGTTTCAGAGACTTATCCATGTGCATACATCTTCAACCTGCTTTTGGACAATATGTACCTTGCATGCGGTTTAACCTTCTTACCATTAGGAGATTCATAAAGTTCTAATCCAGGACGATTACAAATATTTTTCATGTCCAACCGTGCCTTATCATTATCTTTCGTCTTGCCCGTAACACTCATCACAGTGTTAAACATATTGTCGAACACATTCTTCTTAATATGCATCACATCTAGATTATGACAAATCAAATTTTTAGACCACTAAGGCAGTTCCCAAAAGATGCTTCTCCGAACCCAATTATGAGATTCGCCAAACGCGTTGATTATGTCTGACAACAATCTTACCGAGTGGGATGACCAGCAATCTCATCACACGGTCATGCATATCCATCTCTGATAATCGCGGTGAAGGCATATCATTCTCTACCTTTTCTTTCCTGAAGTTTTCTCTATTTCTTCGAAACGGGTGATTTACCGACAAGAAACGATGATGATAGTCAAACCAGGAAGACCTTTGACCATTTGATATATTGAAAGACTTTGTATGCTCCATACAATATGGACAAGCCAACTTTCCATGTGTACTCCATCTAGATAACATACCATAAGCAGGGAAGTCACTTATAGTCCACATAACCGCTTCCCTAAGGTTGAAATTTGTTTTCATGGAAACATCCCAAGTCTATACTCCATCCTCCCACAATACCTTTAACTCGTCTATAAGAGGTCTCAAGTAAACATCTAGATTCTTTCTAGGACTCTTGGGACTAGGAATTACGAGTGAAAAAAACAAGTATGGCTGTTTCATACACATTTATGGAGGCAAGTTATACGGAGTAACAATCATAGGCCAGTAGGAGTACAGAACAACTGAGTGGCCGAAAGGGTTGAAACCATCAGTGGATAATCTAAGCCTCACATTTCCAGGTTCCAATGCAAACCCAGGATGTGCTAAGTTGAAATCTTTCTAAGCCTACCTATCTGCGGGGTGGTTAAGTTCCCCATCTTTGGCTGGAGATTTCACATACCAAGTCATATGGTCAGCTACTCTTGAAGACATGTACAATCTTTTTAGCCGATATGTAATTGAAAAATATCTTAAAATCTTGAAAGATATATTTATCTTTTTTGTAGTCACACCCTCTTTATTAGGTCTGAACCGATCATGACTGCACATCATGCCCTTTGTCTTCTGTTTCATTTTTCTTATAAAACAACATGCAATCGTTCGGACATGCATCGATCTTTTGGTATCCAAGACCCAACTTCTTCACTATTTTCTTACAAAAGTAGTAGTTATTGGGCAATTTTTTACCGTCAGGCAATATACTCTTAATGGCCTTCAAGAGCAAATCAAAAATACTCATGGCTCATGTTGTGATCAGCCTTGATGTTAAAGTAATGTCGCCACTACAGACAATGTAGTGTGCTTGGTGTAACCCATGCCACAACGGTTCGCTACCCTCGTCTAACAACTTAAAGAATGCTTTGGCATCAGAATTCATAGGTTGCTCTCCGCCTTGTTTCCAATCAAAATCAGGCCCTACAATATCATGAACCATGTCATTCATGCGATGGGTACTATTGCCTAGATTATGTACTTGTGCGATGCTATTATCTCTTCTCAGCCCATGTACCCACTAACATTCTTCGTAATTTTTCATGAACCCAGAAACAAATAAATGATAGTTGACCATGTCTCTGTCCATATAATTTACATTCTTACACTTCAAACAATGGCGTCTTATCTTGTTCTGACCATTCACACATTCCGGGTGACTATATACGCATAATTCCAGAAACTCTTGGCAACACCAGTTCTAAAATTCAGCTGTAGCACCTATCTGGGCACTTGACTTTTCGCCTTCTCATCCAACTACAGTCTGAATAGAAATCCATGATAATACGGTACCTATTTTTGACAAGAATTAACTGTATTAAACAGTGTCATCTTTAGGTATAAATTATTTTAACAAGTATACCTGTATTAAAACTGTTATTTTATGCATGCGTTTTCTATTTGTGAACATGCATGTCATACTTAGATAAATTGCAACTTCCCTTAAAACCATTTTATTTGACTCCACTATGCCTTGCATGAGTCAAAAAGTAACTGGTTAACAATTAAACGTGCTCTACAACTTGTAGTTGAGGATACTAACACAGCCAAATATTGTTCCTTTTGATCATGATCAATCTCTAATAGATTTGTGTTTTTGGAATAGTATATTTAAGATGACTTTCAGTGGCAGTTGTATGAGAAACTCATGAACATCATTGATGTATCTGAAATTTAGATTCTAGCTTGTTAATCATAGGGTCGAAGGTTCTCTTATTAATGTTTTTTCACTCAAATCAGGAAAATGAAAAGAAGAGGAAACTTTGTAATTATTTGATGTGTTCTTGAGGTATCAATTGCTACTACTCGTTGTGGAGTTGCCACTATTCGTTGTGGGAGTGGCCACTACCATTTGATGTGTTTCTTCATTTCTATATGGAATTATGTTTAGGCCAAGGGGCCTATTAGTCCATTCTTAGAAGTTGCTTTTATAATGACTCAGCTAGTTAAGTTATTGTAGCTGCAGACATGCTGCAGGACAATGTAGGTGCATGTTAGAGGTGCAGGTTATCATTAGTCGTGAGTTAGTTGTATCTAGTATAAACAGGCATAGATAGTTCATTTTGTATTATGTTATGTTCATGAGTTTAAGAGGAATGAATGAAAGGCTATTTTGTGCCTTTTCTTTCTTTTTTTTGTCTATCTAATCCCTATGAATCTTGTCTTTGTGTCTCTAAATTCTTCTCCTCCTTCTCCTAAATTTTTCTACTTCAGTTACAGAAACTTTAGGTTGAAAATCTCTAAATGCGACAAATTAACTCACTGGTTTTATAATAACTACCTTTGACTTTCACCTAATCCAAAACTTACAAATTCAATCCTATCATGAAACAGGCACCGAGCATTCTGTTAGTAACTCCATTCAATAAGTTCACAAAAATAATATATATATATATATATATATATATATATATATATATATAATATATATATATATATATACACGGTCCGACTCTCCAGCGAACCAAAAGGGAGCGAACCAAAAATGAAACCGGCTATAGCGACGGTTTTTGTTCGTCGCTTATAGCATAAAAAACTAACGACCTATGCTATAGTGACGGACAAAACCGGTTCGTAGCTATGGCAACGGTCTTCGTACTGTCGCTATAAGCTTAGAAAATTGACTTTCTATGCTATAGCGACGGACGAAAACCGTCGCTATAAGCCGGTTCGTTTTTCGTCCGCTTTTTTCGGTTCGTTGGAGAAATTTTTCCTATATATATATGCGTCAAATAAGTAAATTTTACGCTGAAAATATGAGTTCGCAAATTAACTTTATGTGGAAAAGTATTTGACCGCATAATAATAAATAACTGTGTTTCCACTCCATACAATACTTTTAATGATTGTAAAAGATGAACACCACAACCTATGCCATTTCATAATTTGAGTACATTGCAAAGTATTCAGTTAGGCATTTAAAATGAACTACACATCCACCAATTTGTGATGATCCAAAGGAAAAAAAATGCAATAACCAAACTTCTTCTTCAATAAGTTCAAGGAAACGATATATATATACATATATATATATATATATATATGTATATATATACATATATATACATATTATATATATATATATATATGGATATATATATATATATATATATAATATATTATATATATACTGTGTAACACCAAAAACTTTTGGTCTCTAAGAAGAAATTCAAAGCTTTTGGGTATTTTCTATTCATGGAAATATAAACACCCAAATATACATATATTTAAATGTCTTCATATTTTGAAGTTACTATTACTAGTTTTACTACATCTGTTTTTTTTTCTATTTTATCAGCACCCAAATAGAGCAAATAAGTAAACTTTTCAAGCAAACAGACAAACAAGACACAAACAAATATACAATAACAGTCCATAAAATGAAAATCAAAATATAACCCAACAAATTAACATAAAATTTGCCACAAAGCCCAAAACTTGATACAAAATTCTGCATATTTATATTCACTAATAGAGAAAAAGAGGAAAACTTACAATTAATAACCAATTATGCCAGATATTTAGGCATTGTTCCTAATAGCCAATTATTGATTGATAGGGTTTTAAATTAAGTTTAGGATTTGCTAACAATTAATAATAAAAAATCTTAGCAATAATTAGTAAACAAAAATCCCAGCTTTATTTGGTATTGTACCTATATGCAGACCGAGCGGGGCGGCATGGGATGTGGTTGGCATGCCGCCGTGGGGTGGGTCGTTCTTCTCGTCTCCTTCTTTTCTTTTTCTTTCTTCTTTTTTCTTTTACCCGACTGTCTGGGTTCTGATGAGTATTAAAAATAATTAGCCGACCACTTTCTGCGACTGCACGCGGTCACAGATATGTACTGACGTGGATGTATTAGTGACTGTTGTGCGATCGCTTTTAGTATTTGGTCGCAATAAGTGTCTCCGCCAACTTTTGTGCCAAATTTATGGCGGCAAAATTCTATCATCGACCGATCAACGACCGCGAAGCGGTCGCTAATAACATTAGCGACTAGTTTAAACTGCAGTCGCTATTAATAGCATTAGCGACGAAATAATGCGGTCGCAGATACTCTTGGTCGTTGTTGGGCCATTTTCTTATAATGAGTGGACGTCGATTTTCAGTTTCTAATTTTGGTCGTTCCTTTTTGTTTTCAATAGTATATATGGTATATGTCCTATAAGGATCCATACCAAATACATACTATGAATCATTTCCCTATATATATATATATATATATATATATATATATATATGTGGGTATGCATCCATGACAATCGGTTGCTAGGGAAACTATTCCAGCAACTATAATCTCGAGTGTTGATCAATATAATTAATAGTTAAGATTAAAAATAAAAAAGTCCCTGCCACTACAAGTTGTAGCAACAGTGAAATCACTTGTACCGACACATCTATTTATTCCTCTTTATTAAATTTATTTCTCTTTTTTCCTTTTGGTCAAACTTTTCAAATTGGTGCAAGTTTCGAGACTGGTTGCCGCTACAAATTGTAGCGGTTGGCTCATTCTTCTAATATTATTCACTTACTATATTATTCATTCTTCTAACTATAATGTAATATTATATTATAATAATAATAATACCTATAATAATAATAATAATAATAATAATAATAATAATTTAACAATAAATTACAAACAAAAAGGCCAAGTTCACCACATAATAATATATTTCCCCAAACAAATAACTCACTAATTTTCGTCAAAATTAACATGCATAGAAATTCACATTAATACATTCAATATGTAATAAATTTTTCAAAAATAATTATATATATTTTATTTAATTATGATTTATTAATATAATATTACATTATAGTTAGAAGAATGAATAATATAGTAAGTGAATAATATTATAAGAAAGAGCCAGCCGCTACAACTTGTAGCAGTAATCGGTCTCGAAACTTGCACCAATTTAAAAAGTTTGACTAAGAGGAATAAATATAATAAAGTTTGACCAAGAGGAATAAATATATGTGTCGGTACAAGTGATTTCACTGCTGCTACAACTTGTAACGGCATGGGCTTTTTTATTTTTAATCTCAACTATTAATTATATTGATGAACGCTCAAAATCATGGTTGCTGAAATAGTTTTCCTAGCAACCGATTGCCATAGATGCATACCCCATATATATATATATATATATATATATATATTATATATATATATATATATATATATATATATATATTATATAATATATATATATAAAGTAAGCATGAGCATCCCACTTGGTCTCTTTTGGACATGTCAATTTTTTTTTTCGAACTCGAGTCCTAAGTTTAAAAAACTTCATATTTTACCTTTAAAATTAAATAATATTTTATTACAACTTTTAAACTAAAATTTTAAAATAAATTATACACGAATATAAATTATACTCGGAACGCGTGTCACACCTAGTTCAAATAAAACACTAGCACAGAGATAGGAACTAATAGAACAATAGGTTAGACTAAGTAAATTACTTGGCAATTCAATTCACACCACACTAGTCCAACGTGGACTACACATTCGGGAATAGCAACATGATAAATTAATTTGGCTTTGAAATTCCTTTCGTAAGGAACAAAAAAATTTTCAACACTATTGACAGAATTTTTTTTTAATAGTTAACAAGCTGAAGCATCGTTTTTCTACCATCTCACACTTATCTTAGGATAGCATCGTCTTAAAACTCAAAGACTTGTACCAATTCAAAGTCATTTACTTATTCATAAACGTGCGTCCATGCATGGCCGTGTCAATTCAGGTGGACGCTGTAACGACCTAGAAATTTCTTTCAGTTCTGGAGTCCAGATTTGTCAATAGAACAAAATATTTTAAAGAAAAAGTGAAAAAAAAAAAATTACCCTAATTTTAGAGACTGATTAGTGAAATTCTAAATAAATTGTGTGATTCAATTTTTCCTACTTTTTTATACACAAAAATGTTGACCTCCGATAGTTTTCTTTTGAATATGCAACCAACTGTTTAATGTCTAATGAAATTTATTTAAACATGTATAATTGGAATACAAAAATATTGTCCTACTATGTTTGAAAAATAAATGCACATTTTTATTGGTGGTATTAAAATGACACAATATTGTTAAGTTTATCAATAGTTACTATTACAATAATCATACTATATATCACTATCAAACACTCGATAAAAAAATTTAGATAAATAAAAGTAATATATATATATATATATATATATATATATATACACACACACACATACATACATACACACACACACTTCATCCGTTCTAAAATATAAGATTATTTTTTTTACTTTTAAAAGTCAACTCAATATATTTTTAATGTCAAAATTAGGCATGAATTTATTCAGTAAAAGTCAAAAAGAATAATAAAATTTGTAAATTTATTTACAAAATATTACTTATTTGTAAGATTTATTATTTCATAATTTTTGATGAAATATCTCAATTTTGAGTTGAAAATATTTTAAAATGATTTTTTAAAAGTCCAATATTGATCTTATAACTTGGAACGGGGTAGAGTACATTCTTAAAATTTATAATTTACAAATATTTTTTTTTTATGAAATAGAGAAAACAGTATTTATACCGCATCGTCTAAAATTAAATTAATGTACAATAATAAAGTTTTAAATTTTGAAAATCAACTTTGTAAAGTCAAATATGAAACCATTTTTATGAAAAAAATAAATTATTAAATATTATGAACTTATATTTTTTATACATACAAGTAGGTACATAATATATACAAAAATTATTAAGAAATGTGTGGGGCCGTCCCTGGCCCTGTGTGGCCGTAGACGTGAATACGGCTGTAAACGAGCCAAATAGTTCGGGCTCGATTCGGGCTCAACTCGAAAAAATACGAGCGAGACTCGGATTCATTAATAATATGATCCAAATTTGAGCATAAAAAATAGTTCGAATAAAAATACGAATAGAATCTGAGCAAGGTTTTACTCGACTCATTTAAGATATCGAACTACTCGAATTCTCGATTGTGATCGATACATACTCGATTGATATAGATTCGATGATATTCGATACATTCTCTTATAATATATACAAAATTTAATCAAATTAGGATAATTAATTATTATTATTTTATTTTATTTTTAATTTTAATTGTGATTTTATATTTGTAAAGTGTAATAGTAAATATATTTTCTCATTTCTAAGTAAAATAGCAAATTCAATTTATAATTATATTTATTATAAAGTTAGTTATTATGTGGAGACTCGAATTCGAGCTTGAATTTGAAGCTCGTGAGTAATTTGAATATAATTCGATTCGAGTCGGATTGAATTCAAGTAATAAATACTTGAGTCGAGTCGAATCTGAGTATAATTTTTCAAATACAATTCGAATTCGAGTCGAATTTGAGTATGAATTTAATGTTTCGAGTCAAATTCGAATAACTTTCTGTTCGTTTCGGTTCGGCTCATTTACACCCTTAAGCGTTAAAGACTAATGAGTGGGATGTATTCACTGCACTTGTTACATGTGGAAAACCAAAAGTACTCTCGTGTCCTTAAGAAATGTTTCATTTTTCTGCACATAGGAGAGTTGATTAATTACTGCAGCTCGTCATTTCCATGTTAATTGTTTTTTAGGACAGATTTGGTAATCAGTTTGGATCTTGACTCTTGACCCACCCGGCCACCGGCCACCGGCCACCGGCCACCTCACTAGTGATGTTATAAAACTCGTATGTCATAAGTAAAGTGCAATTCTATAAATACATAGAGTTATTCTAAATATTACAAAAAGTTTTATATTTAAATTATAATTATAAAATATTATCAATATATCTTAATGTATGAGTGGTCTACTATATTACATCTTTTTTTAACATTTATCAAATCATCCATATCCTATACATAAATCTCAAGATATATTATTTTTCTGAGTTCTGTTATGTATTGCGATAAAAATTTATGTCAAATTATATTGCGAAACTTATTAATACATTAGATTAGTTAGAAGAAAAATATAAGAGAGTCTCACTTATTACACATCTCTCCAAAAAAATTACCACTAATATTTATCTACGTAACTTGCAATCAAATAATCGACTTAAACATTCCTAATATATATTATTTTCCCATTTTTGTAAATTCATTTAAAGTTTTATCCATTTTTCACGTGGAGACAAAAGGTTTTTTCACTAGTTATTTGAAAAAAAACATCGCTCATTTTTTTACTTTGAAACACTCTTGTTTTAGATATTAGGCCAAAAATAAAAACAAAAACAAAAACAAAACTATACCGAAACGACATTAACAACAACTATCTATTTCATAATTAGAGATACATTATTCATTTAGTCTGTTTCAAAAATAAAAATATATTTTTAATTTTAGATCATAAAATCACATAAATTTTTAACATGTCAATTACTTATATTTTGTAAACACGGTACTATTTAGCAAGTGTTTATATATATATATATATAGGCCGGATCTTAAGCATTACACCTTAAATGGTATTCCAAGTATACCCCCTTTAGCGACGGACCGGGCGACGGTTTGGTCCGTCGCCATAGGTTTGGTCCGTCGCTATAGGTTTTAGCGACGAATTATATGTAGTAGCGACGGACAAACATATAGCGACGGACCGAACCTATAGCGACGGACCAAACTGTCGTCCGGTCCGTCGCTAAAGGGGTATGCTTGAAATGCCATTTAAGGTGTAATGCTTAAGATCCGGCCCTGTGTGTGTGTGTGTGTGTATATATATATATATATATATATATATATATATTTTTATAGTAAACTCAAGACAATTTTCTAAACTTAAAATTAATATGATTTTCTGTAATTTTAGGTAATATAATAATAAGTATTATAATTCATCTAAAAGGTAACATTTATTATTTCCTAATTTTTAAGGCATTATCTCAATTTTTAGTTTAAAAATATACAAAACTAACATTCAAAAGTCAATTTTATAATTTGAAATTGAGTTGAGTAATAATTTCCTTCACACGTCCGTTCAAAAATGTATCTATAATGTGTTACAGACGGTGTCTTCTACCTTAATAATTCTGCACTGGTAGGGATTGTGTGGCTATCAATTTTGCACATTGGAATTTTAGAATGAAAAACGCGTTAAGTAACATCTTCCAACTAAAAAATTTGGATTGTGGAATTTGAGCCTCCTGGGGACGACTTCTGGGTTGACTCAACCAAACGTGTTGGACTTTTTAATGCATATAGTTACATATATACAGAGTACTCAAGATTCAAGCCATACATAGTTTATATAATTTAAGCCTTCAATTTTAAATTATAGTTTTTATTTATGTACTAAATTTTGTTGTTCGCCAAAAAAACAAAAACAAAAAAAAAACATGAGGGCTTACTCCATTATATTTTCAGTACTAGTTATTTTCTTGGCAACTAACATGGATTTAGGGGTAACATTCACTAATTCAGCCTCAACATCAAGAGAGGCGCAAGCTCTTCTCAACACCGGCTGGTGGAACAGTATTCCTGAGAACACTTCGAAAAGTCATTGTGGCTGGACAGGCATCCGTTGCAATAAGGCAGGAAGTGTCACTGATATAAATCTCAGTTGGTATAATTTAGGAGGTGAGCTAAAAAAACTGAACTTTTCTTTCTTTCCGAACCTTGAAACCCTAAGAGTTTGCTATTGTGGGGTTGAGGGAAGCATCCCTTACCAAATTGGTGCCCTTTTAAAACTGACTCACCTTTCTTTGGCACGTAACAAACTCGTTGGTCCGATACCTTCTTCCATTGGTAAATTGAGTCAACTTGATACTCTTGATTTATATGGAAATCAACTCAGTGGTTTCATACCTCCTGAGCTTGGTCAGCTCTACAAACTGAGGAATATGGACCTCTCTATAAATTTATTGCGAGGAGGAATACCTAAAGAGTTTCAATTTTTGAAGGGCTTAAAGTACTTGGACCTCTCCCAAAATAATCTTTTTGGGAAAATCCCGAAGTTTCTCTGCAATTTTAATGATAATCTGTTATTTGACTTGTCAGGCAACGCCCTTGCTGGTTGTCCGATGGTATTTAATGGCAATAGAGGAGGAAAAAAAACGACGACGAGAGAAAGAGTCTCTTGCAAGCCCTCTTCATTGTTCTTCCCATTGCTATTTTTGTTCCTTTCTTTATGGTTGGTCTTATATTTTATTGTTGGGACAAGGCTAAAAGAAGTCGAAGCGAGTGTAAAGCAAAAAAGAATGGTAACTTTTGTTCAATATGGAATTATGATGGTAGTATTGCATATGAAGACATTATCAAAGCAACAAATGACTTTGACATAAGATATTGCATTGGAACTGGTGGCTATGGTAGGGTTTACAAAGCAAGATTGCCAGTTGGCAAGGTAGTGGCCCTTAAAAAACTTCATCCGCTAGAAGTCGAGGTGCCAGATTTTGACAAGAGTTTCAGGAATGAGGTGCAAGTGCTATCAAATATAAGGCATAAGAACATTGTGAAACTTTATGGGTTTTGCTTACACAACCAATGCATGTTTTTAGTTTACCAATACATGAAACGGGGAAGCTTATTCCATGTCCTGCGTAATGATGGTCATGCAATAAAATTGGACTGGAGTAGGAGGGTGAACATTGTCAAAGGTATAGCACATGCTTTATCTTATATGCATCATGATTGTAACCCACCTATTGTTCATCGCGACATTTCAAGCAACAATACTCTACTTGACTCCAACTTTGATGCATTTGTGGCCGACTTTGGCTCTGCGAGACTATTGTACCCTAATTCATCAAACCAAAGTAAAATTACAGGCACATACGGATATATTGCTCCAGGTTAACTCTACTACTTCTAATTCTCTTTAAATCATTTCCTTCTTTTTCTGTTTATCTATGGAATTTGTTGGAGCAAACTATGAAGGCTAAACTTCATGTAATTTCTAAGATAGTGTTTTGACTATATTGATTCACAATGCAGAGCTTGCCTACACTATGGTTGTGACTGAGAAAAATGATGTGTATAGCTTTGGGGTGGTGGCACTAGAAACAATTATGGGAAGACATCCAAAAGAGCTACTCCCATTATTAGTATCTCTTCAGCCAGCTCAAGAAATAATAATGAATGAATTCTTAGATTTACGCCTCTCACATCCAACTGATCTATCAGTCGAACACGATATTGCCGTAGTCCTTAAATTGGCATTATCATGTTTAAGTTCTAATCCAAAATCTCGACCAACGATGCAACGAGTGTCGCAAGAGTTTCTAAGATTGGATTCAAAGTAGTCATTCGTTGAAGCCTGGAAAGGTCATTTATAGGTTAGAATATGTTCCATGTGGGCAAGTTTAACAACCACATGGCACTTCTAGGTTGCAATCCAACTATTCACATTGTATAGGTGCCATAAGTTGTTAACAGAGATTACAGGATTCGGCATTCCAAACGACTAGAGTATGGGGTTGCATTGCAATTTACCCTGTAATATTATTCATAAGTATAAATTTTAAAGCATCTTAATTGCAATGTTCAAATATCTCTCTCTCTATCTATCTTATCTATATATATATATATACATATATATATATATATATATATATATATATATATACATATATACAGGGTAATGATCCATAACATGTATTTGCTATGGATCAAAAACGGGTATACACAATCTCTATCGTTCAATATAGGAACCAACGACTGAGATTAGAACTGAAAAATTCACGTCCGCTACTATTAGTTGCTTACGACAGGTTACGTCCGCTACTAATACTAACGGACGACGGTACTATTTTCAGCAGCATCCACTACTGTTAGTAGCGGATGATACCCATCATCCGCTCTTATTAGTAGTGGACGTAACTCGTTGTCCGCTGGTAGCGGACGTGATTTTTTCAGTTCTAATCTCGGTCGTTGGTTCTTGTATTGGACGCTAATGATAGTGTTTGCTCATTTTTAATTCATTGCAAGTAATTGCTACAGATCATTCCCCATATATATATATATAACGAGTTGATTCATAGTTAGCATTAACTATGAACACTATTAAGTAGCTAACTTATCTAAAAACTTAAGCTGACAGATAGAGGGCCCAATAATATTGTATATCGTGCTAATACTCCCCCTTAAATGCAACTTTATGTGAATAAGGGACAAATTGAAAGTGCATATTGCACTATTTTTTTATATTAATATAATAGACAAGTGGTTGAGAAGATTTTGAACTCAATTACTTTACACACACACCCAGATAACATCTGATACCATGTTAAGTACAAACTCATTTAAAAGCTTAAGTTGGTAGATGGAGGGCCTAATCAATATGTTAGCGGACAAATGCATATTTGATTTAATAATGATATAATAGTATATTTGTAACTAGTAGCTTATAATAAAATTGATGTAAAAGAACTTAGATTAGAAGATCAAACTTGTTAGGTTTATATATTTCTTTAAGTAAACTTAATGAATACCTATAGGAAATTAAATAATCGTAAAGTTGTTTAGCCGATCGTAAAGCTTAGTGAATGATCGTAGAGCATTCTGATCAAGTTCGTAGAACTGTCTACTCTAAGATCGTAAAGAAAGTTGAAGATCGCAGAGTTTGCTAAAGACCGTAGAGTCTTGTAATATACCCGAAAGATTTTATATATAAAGTAATGAAAATGAGAATTGATGGGTCTGCAATTTTTAGGACTATTTTGATTATAACAATAAAATTAGTAAATAGGATAAATTCCTCTCCATAGGTTTTATATGTTATAAATGTTTTTAATTATCCTATTTATTTTTGACCAAAAATTACATTTCCTAAGGCAAGGAGAGTCCCTATTCCTTAAATGATTTTTCTTCACTAAAGGTTTTCAAAATAAATATATGATATATATAAGTTATTCTAAACAAAAGGCATTAGCCTTTATTCCTTCTGTTGTTCGAAAATAAAATGGGAAGCTTGAAAGATACAATTGATATAAGTGGGGCATATTTGCTTAAATAAGAAAGATGAATTTGCAAGGCCTGTGTAGCCTTGTTTCTGCCGTTGCATCAAAAATAAGTATAAATGTGGGTCCATAAGAATTAATTGGAGAAAAGGGAAAATGTAAGGCTTAAAGCCTTGTCTGGAGAATTTAGTGCATTAATTATGCATAGTTCACAGATGTTACATGGGCTAAAATTCTTTATGTTGTCCGTTGACTCCATTTTTCTAATCCATCCGTGTGATGCTTGCTTAAATCATCCGAACCATCCGTTTTAATTCAAAGCAATCCAAGCCATCGATTTCAAAATCAAATTCCCAAATTACAAGTTTACCCTTGGCCAAAAATTTCTATTAAAGGGAAGTTTTTCTTCATTTCAAAATTACTAATTTCAAAGATAAGAAAAGCTTAATCTCTCATTGCCTACATAATCTCTCTCTAAAAAGCTTTATTTCTCTTCTACCAAAAAGTTCAGATTTTTTGAAGAGAAAAATTGGTCAAAGTATTTGAGATAAGTTCTTAAATTGTTTTACTATTATTATCTCATACTTGCTTATAATTATAGATTGTTATACTCATTTATATATATATATATATATATATATATATATATATATATATATATTTCATCTATTCATATCAATAAAAAGCCATCTGTAGACCAATCGGGACTATATCGGAGATATTCTTCTTAAGTGAAGGAATCAGCCGAACGGGTACTTAGAAATTTCATTTGGCTTTTTATAGATATAATTTATATTATTTCCCAAAGGAACAATAAAGATCTAGAAGGGGAGGTTGAATAGATATTTAATTTTTTTTTAGTTTATCAAGAAGTATTACCAGATACCTCATTAAAACAAGATTGATTTTGTACAGCGGAATATTGATTTGAAAACTCCCCTTTTAGATATGTTACGATCTCCGTTCTAAGTTTAGTTCAAATTGAAGTTCGCCATTTAACACATGCATTCAACATATTAAATAATTGACAGAACGTAAAAGACTTAAAGTAAATGACACAAGAGATTTTAAAGTGGTTCGGAGACTGAACAACTCCTACTCCACTCTTATACTTCAACAAGTAGGAAATCCACTAAGAATTCGGTCGCCTCGACCGGGACACTCTTGTCCTCTTTAAGTTCAGCAGACTTAGATATTTTAGTCACTAAGATAAGGACACAAAGACCTCTTTAAGCCTAGCAGACTTGGTAATTTAGTCACAGAGACAAGGACTCTCTAGCCCTAATTAGGACACTAAGACTAGGACACACTGGCCCTAATTCGGTCACTCAAGACCAGGATCTTCCGACCTTTGTTCCTGTTATTGATGTTTGTTGGAGGTGATGCTGAGATATTGTTTAAGCTCCATTATCCTCAGATACTCAACAGCTTAATATGATAATCCTTCAGATGTATTTGAGTGTTGCAATGATGCTCAACTTCTCTAGGTACTCAACATCTTCTTGTGATAATCTGTTGTGCTGCTTAGCTTGGCAAATTCAGCTCCTTCTTATCTTTGGTACTTGACAACAATTCATGAACTACTAAGATGACTGCAAAGCTCCTTCTATTTTGGTACTCAGTAGCTTCTCATGATTAATGTCAAGTTTGCGTTAATACTCCTCTTCTTCTTGTTCTTAGCAGCTCTGAACATTGCTTTTGTAGTAGAGTCAATCTTCTCTACTTTTTCTTTCTTTCAGCTCTTAGTGTTCTTGATGGATCGTAGAGTGAGCTTCTGCATATTCTCTCTTGATCTTTCACTCTACGTTTTTCTGTGTTGGTCCACCATCTCTCCAACAACCTTGATTGTTTGAACGGATGCTCTTATATAGTCTGTTGGTTAATCTTACCGTTGGAAAGTGTCCGTTAGAGGTATTTAATGTGCATACAGATACTTATATATCCTTGATGTTGACTTTCTGGTACTTTTGTGTCAGGCTATTCTTTCTAGTCCATGACCTGTCACATTAACCTGCAGCTTTACTTGTTCAATTAACAGGTTCGCTTTGTGCATACTAGCCATTAGACAGATCTTTGCTATTCATCAAGGATATATGACTGGACATCTTGGGATTTTCTGATTTTCAGCATTCCTCTGTCAGTATCATCGAATATGTCATGACCTGACTTTAGTCTACGATTTTTGGCTCGTCTTGGTAGAGTAGTATAAATTATTACAATTGAAGCTTTAAATAAAAACGGATTTTGGGGTGTCAATCTTTTTTGCTCTTATAAATGTTCGTGTTCATTTAACGAACTTTGGGCAGGACTTAGCAACTTTATTATATTAGAAGATTAGTTTTAACCAGCTTGTTGTCCTCTTTGAAGTTTTGACGATAGTGAGCTGATGATTCCATCCGAATCTCTGAGTGAACTTCTTGGCGAAACTAGGCTTAAACCCTTTACGATCAAGGAGTAGAGTATCTTTAACGGAATTTGACACCTTACTTGTTTATACTTCCGCTTGATCTTTGATGATATATTAATTTCCCCTTTTATCTTGATGGCTTTTACATAATCCTTATTAGGTTATCTCTGCAATGCTAGCCTTTTACATTAGGAAGGTTGGCCCAGGAAGGAAAAGAGCTATTCATTATGACCCCCCCCCCCATTCTTTCATCCAATAATCCTTTGCTTTACTAAATGATCCCTGAGTTATTTCAACGATTAGGTTGAAACTGTCTCTATGCTCAGTCTTTCATACAAACAATCTTTGTTTTATGGATGTGTGTTTTATACACACACATTTGTGTAAAAACTTTTGGCCTCTGATAAATTTGTAAGTTTTTGGGTATACATTTATATTAAGTTTTATTTGTAATTTTTATCCTTATTTTCTAGATATTGGTGATCTTATATTGATTTTATATGTTTTTGTATTGTTTTTATGTGATTTTTAACTGTAGTTTTTGTATGGAAATATAGCAAAAGCCATTTGAGGCGTCCAACGTTTGGAGTTGCCTCGAGTGCCGATTTTCAACTCAACATTTATACAAATAGTAAGCTGCTTGCGGCCCAATTTCAACCTTGATCCAATCCGTATCTCTCAAAACTCCAAAGTAACGAATAAAGTTGTAGAATTATTTTTCCTTCAGCATTTCCGGAACATCTTGAAGTTCATCCCAATGCGAGTTCGTATGAGGGAGTAGTTATGGTCGTGGGGTCGTTTACAACAGATGTTAACATAAAATTATTACACAGTTCGGGCCATAATTTGAGCTCGGGGGATTTCCCACCCTTGCATCGAGCTATTATCTTTTCGAACCTCTAGTTATGGAAGTTGTAGATGAGCTACTTCTTAGCTTTCCGATTAATCTCTTTGAATCGACTTTAGTTTCGCGTTCGTTAATGAGAATAGTTATGGACCATTTGTACTAACAGCAACCATCCCAACAGCTGAGTTACGGGGGACATCCACGCTGGCGCGGGGCGCGGTGGGTGGCCTGTATGGGCAGTGCACAGGACTGGGCAGCGCATGGATCGTGCGGCTACGCCAGCCATGCGGCGGGGCACAAAGACTTACATTATCAGATTATTCGCGATTTTGAGCGGGGTTTTTTGTCATTTTTTCATGGGCTTATACGCTAGGTGTTTCTCATGAGAGGCACTAATTATAAAACCATCCCCCTTTGTGGGCATGTCATTTCAGAACCTAATTCACTTATCGCCGGGTGCGGGCTAGTTGTCCAGCAATGGGAGCTCTTAGTGCAAAAATTCAGATTGGTAACACCAATGGAGCGGCAAGATGGAGGATATCTTCCGAATCGAGTTTTCCTCTCTCTAACTATTCTTTGTTACTTGTAATATCCATAGGATGATTACCCTAATATTTCGGGATTTGGGTTTACATTTATATTGTTATGAAATTAAACTTCTATCCTGTTTTTCCTTTTGATTCGGTGTTCATATGAATTGGTTCTTTATATTTTCGTAGCTTTATTAATTGCTAAGGTAATTGGTAATTACTTTAGTTATCTTTATGAAATTAGAAAATGGAAATTATATGATTAAGACTATGAATATTAATGAACATATGTTTATGTTATACAATAACTTGTGTATTGTCCCAATTCATTGTGATTACTAATGATCAAAAAGGAGAGTTAAAGAGGTTTGAAACAAAGTGATGGCACGCCCATATCTGTTTGACAAAAATGCCTTTGTTTCGTGGATATTCGTGTTCTTAGCTCTTTATCTATCCTTTTATGTTTTGTATTTTTGTTATTCTAGTTTAATTGTAAATCTTGAATTCATACGTTCTAATAAAAATTATATTGAATAAGATTCCAAGCGTCTATGATGTTAGATACTGTGGGGATACATTAAGAGTTAATTTCTCATTGGGATTCGATAAACTCTCTTATCATTTGTTATTACTTGTTGAGCCGCGTTATACTTGCAGCGATTATTTTTCGGTTACAAAAGATCGTTACTCAAACAAGTTTTTTGGCGTCCGTCTTGCTGGGGGAATTATTTCTTCTAGATGTTTTTTCCAATATTAATTTCAATTGATTTGATTCTTAATCTTGACCTTGTATTTATGTTTTAAATAAAGTCAGGTCGAGGTACTAATAAACCTAAACGCTTCTTAGGAGGCAACCCAACTTTATTGTTTTTACTTTTGTTTGACTGCCATTAAATTTCCTTTTAGGTTCAATTATTTTTATGGTACCAGAGTACTAAGTTAATTTGGATGTGCACCGCCCCAAACTTTGAGGACTTGATAAAGGGGATGATATCAATGACGCTTAATACGTTCTTAGGGTAAGTTCTTTGTTTCTTTGTTTTACTTTTTCCCTATCTTTAGGACATTGAGGACAACTGTCAATTTTATAGGTTTAGGGGTTATACTTAGCTGTTTGGTAAAAAAAAAAACAAATGTTTTTAATTTAGTATTTGTGTGTTTTAAGTGTGTTTTTTTGTATTAAAAAAAAGGTTTAACTCTAGGATGTTGTCCTCTTGGAGGCATTGTTTTAATTGGTTTTGAAACTAGAAATCCTATTGGTACAGTGATAAAAATTTGAGTAATTAAATTTCGGTCCTAAAACCCATGGAATAAATGGATCGGGATGTTGCTTAAATCTATGCACTTAAATGTTAATTGTTGGTCTATGTGTTATACTTGTGAATCCTTCCATTTTTTTGCACCTTAACCCATTATGTGTAATGAACCTAGTTGTATGCATGTGGATGACTTTATATTACTCGAATAACTTGTGGGAGATATCTATAAGCATCTAGAACTCATTTGAGAACATCACTTGACGCAATTATACCCCAAATGTTGATTGCGTTTGGATTGATTGGTCATGTGGTTGAGTTGCGGAGATGGAGCGTAAATACACACTTACTCATAAACCACATGCGTTAGGGGGAGATAGAGCTTAAGATTGCACCTCTCCTATCAAAATGTTGGACAAACAGAATAGATAAATATTGTATTGCAAATCTTGCGGAGGTGTTGAGACGGAGCGTAAAATTGCACTCCGGCCCATCAAGAGCGGTTGCTTTAGGTTTGAACATAGAGCATAAAATGCACTCACCTAGAGTTCTTTGGTACTCTAAAATTTTTGGAAACTTGTGAATTTATTAGTACTATTTGTCATGTGAGTTGATGATGCTAAACATTGTAGTTTTTGAAGTTTATGTAATGATTTTCTTTCATAAGGATAATGGTGGTGGTTTGCATATGGTTCATATCCGAGCTTGTATTGGTATAATCGCAATTAGGTAATACAACCACTCGCACTCACGACACACCAGAGAATGGATCTAATGGAAGATATGACTAGCTATTTGAACATTCATAGATCTATGCAAACATTTTGAAAGTTTTTCTAGAGTTTTAATAAAATGCCATTTGATATCTTTGAGGCCATGCCATTGTTCAAAGCTTATTAACTCATTGCTCAAGATAGTTTGATTTTAAGATGTTTAATGTTTTTTTTAGTTTGTGGTGTTTTGATTTGAGGATACAGGAAAAAATTTAAGTTTGGGGGGTGATTTTGATGAGTGTATTTTTATACACACAATTTTGGGTACTTTTGGCCTTGATATAATTTGTAAGTTTTTGGGTATTTTATGGTGGGTTTTATTGTATTTTTATTCTTATTTTTTAGATATTGTGGTTTTATATTTACTTTTTATATGTTTTTGGTATTGTCTTTTATGTGTTTTTTACTTAGTTTTGTAAGGAAATAGAGGCAAAAGCCCATGTATCGAGCGTCAACAGTTTTAGAGTGTACCCTCGTAGTGGCCATTTTCGGCTCAACTAATTAACATTAGCAAGACTGTTCTGCGGCCTAATTTTTCACAACCTTGGATCCAATCCGTATCTCTCAAAAACTCAAAGAACAAATAAGTTGTAGATAATTTTCTTCAGTTTTTCCGGAACATCTTGAATCATCCCAATGCGAGTTCGTATGAGAGGAGTTATGGTCAGTTTTAGCAAGCAGGATGTTAGTATGCAATTTTACACAGCAGCCACTTTGAGCTCGATTTCACCCCTTGCTGCGAGCCATTATCGTATTTCTCGAAACTCCAGTTATGAAAGTTGTAGAGCTACTTCTTAGATTTCCATAGCCCTCTTGAATCGACTTATTTCGGACTCGTATGATAAAGTTATGTATCAATTTTACTAACAAAACGTCAAAGCTGAGTCCAGGGGGAACAGCACGCTGGCGCGAGGCCGCGCGAGGCGGCACATTGGCCAGTGCACGGCTGGAGCTAGCGCATGGGCGCGCTAGCACATGGCGCGCAGAGTGCACTAGACTTGTCAGATTTCGCGAATTTGAGCGGGGTTTTTGGGTCATTTTTTATGGGCTATAGAAAGACACGCCTAGGGTTTCTCACACACACGGAGGCACTATAAAAACATCCTTTATGGGTCATACATTTCATACCTAATTCAACTTATATCCGCGATATACACCGCGGCGAGGGCTTAGTTGACCAACAATGGAGAGCTCTAGTGCAAAAAATTTCCAATTGTAAACACCAATGGCAGGCACAGATGGAGGGATATCTTCCGGAATGAGTTTTTTCCTCTCTCGTAACTATTCTTTGTTAGTTTGTATTATTCCATGGATTGATTACCTTATATTTGGAATTGTTTTAACTTTATTTTGTTAGGAATTAAACTTCTATCTTGTTTTCCTTTTTGATTGAGTGATCATATGAATTGGATGTGTTCTTTATATTTTGAGCTTATTAATTGCTAAGGAATTGGGTAATTACTTATTTGTGTAATCTTTATGAAAATTGGGAAAATGGAACTATTAGATTGATGACCAATGAATTATAATTGACAATATGTTTATGTTATGGCGTAACGTTGTGTATATTGTCAATTCCTATTGTGTATTGGTATGATCCAAAAGGAGAGGTTTAAGAGGTCTTGGAACAAAGTGAATGCACGCCAAGTGGTTTTTGATAAAATGCTTTGTGCTGTGGATATTATGTTCTTAAGCTCTTTATCTATCCTTTTATGTTTTGTATTTTTTGTTAATTTAATTTAATTTTATAAATCTTAATTCATCGTTCTAATAAATCGTCTTTTGGTGAATAAGATCCAAGCGTTATGAGTTAGTACTTGGGAGATACATTAGAAGTTTAATTCCTCGTCTGGGATCGACAAACTTCTCTCATCATTTATTATTACCCCCTTGATTGACCGTCAGTATAACTTGCGCGTTATTTTTCGACTTGGCAAAAATTCGACCAACAACTTGCCTGTAACTATTCTGTCTGTCATCTCTATATGGATCCTGATTATGTACTTTGGGTGAGATGAGATGATTTTATGTCAGGTATTCATAGATTCTGAGATTTGTAACCTTTCTTTACTTGGCCACATGAAAGCTCTTTGCTAACTTCTATTCTGACTTCAAACACCCATCTCAGTTTTTGTTATGATTCAGCATGTAAGCTCTATCGAATCCTTATCGTACTCCTTTCAAAGTTGCTTTAAGATTTTGATTCTTATTTTGTGATTCCATAAAGTATTTTGCCATTCAGTCTTGTGCCCTTATGAGCTTCTGTTTGGACTTTACGATTATGTGTAGAACGCCCCCAAAATCGGGACCAACTTAATCCCAATATTAGGACTCAATCTTAATTCTCGACTTGTGCGTTAAATACTTATCTTAATTCAGACGTTAACATTCGTAACTTAGATCAAATAACAGCTAAAAATGGCGAATCATTTAAAATTTATGTCTTTCTTCCTTCCTCATTCCCTGCAATTGCCAACCTTTACTGATTATATAATTCAAAATCACTTTTCAATACTATGATTCATTTCATCAGAGTAGTCATTGAGTGATGCTCAACTTAAAACCCTCAATGTTGAATTCCCTTTGCTTATATAGTATTAATCACTATAAAGAGGCTTTATATTACAAAGCAATCATCACAACCATAATCAGAACATACTATTCTTTATTTATTGAAGATATCCTCTGAAAATTTACCACATCTTGTCAATTTACATATATCAAAAACTAGTCAACATAGTTTCTATACCAACTTCTATATTCAAGAAAATTTAACCTTGGCATGGTCTTCTAATACCTATATCGTCTAGATAAAATATTAGAAATTATCCCATCATATCATTTAAACCTGCACAAAAGTTTATTTTTGCAAAGATTGAGCTCTCGGACAGCTCAGACAAATACAAACAGTTTTCATAGGCTTCCACGTAAGTACAATAATTTCATGCTCAGTTCTATAACTATCTATAATCGTTCTTCTTAAACTCTTATCATTCAATAAGCATTATAAACTCTATAAACAATGCCGATTTTCATATGCTTATAATATATCACATATCACATATCACATTATAGATTGAGGTCCATAACTCAAGTCAACTTGAGTCATAATTTGGATTTTCATAAATTTCATAAAGAAGAAGAGCATAGTATATGGAAGTTTTAACATGCTTATGAACAGATCTCTATTCATAATAACCGATAAAGATCTACATATATATACAACTATCAATAATTTCATATAACACACCAAAAGAACTGAAAGACTTGCCTGTTGTGATCGTAACCTAATCTATGCTCTATGCTTATGCTCGACGTTCAATACGCTCAACCGGCTCGTTTCGTCCATTTTACGCTTATCGCACAAATTGTATATAATAACTTATAACTTTCATTCCACCATATTAACCTACACATAAAATTAATTCCACGTTTTAAAGCACTTCATCACATTTTACATACCTTTCTCGTTTAAAATCTTAGTATAAACTATATATTAGTTTTCAAATCCTACATCGAATTTCAAACTCGGATTCATCAAGTATACACATTTTAAAAGGGGGTTTAAGTTTATATATATTAATATCTTAATTACCCCCATCAATTCTATAGTATACTAACCTTAAGACCTTTCTGTTCAAGATAGCATAATAATTATTTATTCATTATATTTTTCAATATACCGTCACCATCGCTTGTATGTAAAATCTTTTAAATCAGTACCTCGTTGAGCATAACCATGACCAATGCAATAGAACAGCTAACCTGCACTCCAATTTTAGGAACTTTAGACTTTCAAATGCAATTTGTTGGTGTCCTATTATATCTCAATGGGGAAGTCAAACCACTATCACCTAAGCATCCAGGCCATTACTCAAATCTAATACATGAAATATGACAGTACCCAACATACAATAAAAGGTCTGCCAGAATGGTTATAGTCAAGCTTCTTAGGTTCTACACAATCAGTTGAATCAATAGATTATATTGGCAGGAACATTAGAGGTTTGCTTTAAATAATACTGAATATATCAAGGGACTCAACTGCCAGCATCCCTTAAGACCCGAATTTTTTTAAAAAAAAACCAAATATGCAGAAATTTCTCGTCGAATTACTTTTAATCCACATCAAGTATATAAATGAACACTCTGATTATTCTTGTTCACCAAACTTGAACTAATTGTCCCCTTTTATGCTTAACAGGCCCTCTAAGAGGGCAATTTTTTCACAATACACTATGTGCATCAATTTTTTTGTTTTTAAAACACAGGAGCTCATACATGTTTTACATGTATAACAATCTAGCCAAAAATTTTCTTCCCCCCCCCATTATTATATTTATATAACCTACTCAGCGAAAACACCTACCATAAACCATTCCACCAGGGCCAATTGGCAATAGTTATCACATTAAACACTTCACAAATGTGACTGCCAGGGAAGCCAAAAGGAAAATATAACTAACTACTCATATTTTCTAGGAACATAGAAGGAGTATATGAGATTACCTTTTGTTTAGATGTAGATAATAAGAATTCTTGCTTTAAATTATATTGTGATTCTCCCCCAATGGCTGACTGCTTTACATCCCTTCCCAGGAAATAATAAGGTTTCTTTAATCTTTCCCCCACAGCATAACCCAATATACAATATTCAATTCCTTGTTGAATATACTTTGGTTCCAGGCCGAAATTAGTAAAGGTTTTGGTGTATAATATAACCTTGGGAATTGTAGTAAGCTTTGACAATTCTTAGAATAAGAGGAAGAAGGAAATGGAACGGAAATTGGGGAAGAGGAAAGAAGAGGATAAGGCTGATGAGGGACTGTTTAGCTTTCATTTCTTCGTCTTGATAATGAGATTGTACCATTCACTGACACTCTTTACATTTAGCTTAGTGTACTTGCTAAATACCCTTTTTTAGTTTGACAGCTCGATGCTTAGCCTGTAATAACCGATGTGAAATTTTAAAACTCCATTATTAGTTAAGTATAAATTTTAATTTTTTAATGAGTTAGACTTTGTGATGCTTATTTTAAATCTTGTGTGATTAATTGGTTATAGTATGGATTATGTGCTTTTCTGCAGTAATCTAGCCGAGATAGAATTTATTAAAAGGGGGCGTCACTAATGAGTTAATTAGATTAGTAGACGTAGCCCTTACAAGTTTAATATCCAGACAAAAGAATGGATTAAAGTTTGTCTATTAACATTAAAATATTCAAGTTTTACTTGAATATAGTGGAAAGAATATTAATGTGCATAGATTAAATTTAATATAAATTATTAATTAATGTGTGCAACATAGCCCCAATATTGAATATTTAATAGTCCATTTATGTGGGTTAATACTAAAACAGACTAGATTAAGATTATTAATTCCATACTTTTTATGTTAATTACGGAATTGGGTAATAAAGGTATACATAGAGTAATTGAGGTTTTATATATGGTATGACTTATTTAATTAACTAATAGCAATAGAGAGAGAGACACAAAATTTATGGGACAAGAATCCCCTTCATCAGTCGTGGTCTGGGAAGAAGAGATTAGAGAATAATTGAAATTTGAATTTATGAACAGTGGGAGTCTGATCCCTTCTTTTCCTCCTTTTCCCAGCCGCGCCTAGACGCTATTTTTTTTTACTATTGCTTGTTTATCTAGAAAGAAGAAATCCTAGGCTGAAGATTTAGGGTTGATTTGGATGTCTTTTCTTCTGCATTAACCCATGACATACTAAAGACTTTCTTCACCATTCCCGTTGGTTAACCAAATTGGGACCATTTCATTGTTTGGAATATCTGGAATTTCTCCAATAAATTGGAGCTTGTGCCTTCATAATTCTCAGTTGCTAGATTTTCCACTAAAGTCATTATAGTGAGTGAGTTATTTTTGTGATGGTGCTAACAATCTCTGCATTTACGCATTTTAAGGAGCACTGCAATCTTAGAGCATCAAAAAGGCTACAACTAAGTTCTTCATTTTATTAGTTTGATGAAACTTTAAAAAAAATCCATGATTCTTGTCCCAATTAGTTTATTAATTAGATTGCCATGGTGTGCTATCTTGGTTGCTTATTGAGTATACATGAACTCCTCTGGGAATACTCTAAATTCGCCTATTAGATATGGGTTTAAAATTATATGAATATGGTCGGGTTCTGCAGATGCAAGATGCCGATCTTGCTTATGACATTCAGCAGGTAGGATTAGTGTGGCGCCCCCCCGGTGATCGTGCGCCACTCCCTAAGGCCGAACAAAACCTAGCTGCAGGGGCCCAGCGCCATATTGCAATCAGTTTTGGTATTGCGTCTCCGTTGTTGTTCTGTCCATGTTTGCAGCATGTTAGTTAGTTCATTTCATGTATACAACTAGAGCGTTGCTTATGTGTCCTAGTGGTCCATGTAAATACCTTGAGTTGTATAATAGATTTTTCTATTTATGTATGTTTTCTTAAAGAGAAGCCTTTGGATCTTTGAAATGGCTTGACAAAACACCTTTGTCTTTTTTAACATTAAGACCATGTTGAGCATGTAATATATGGCTTAAATATATATTCAAATGCATGTGAGTTATTGATTTCCAAGTTGGTTCTTGCATAGGCTAAGTTGCGGTGATGGTTGTCTTTAGTATGATTTTTTTCTATGGAAAACATAGAGTTTTGAGAAGACGGATGTCGTTCCATCTCCGTATGCGTTGTGTTCTGGACCATTGAAGCATGGAATGTTAGGACTCCAATAAATGCCATCTAGGCCATGAATTTTTGTGATCATCATTTTGCCTAAACATGATTCTGATATATGCTAGTATGGTCTAAGAAAGGGAGATTTAAGTATAAGCTTTGTGTTAAATGTGTTTCGCATGTTGATTTTCGTTTATGTAACATGGCCATATTAAGTCATTGTAATAGCCTTCATTATGTGGCTATTATGACCATTTTAGTAGCGGGTTCCTTGCTGAAACGGACTTGAATTAGCTGTAATCGTATGGAATTTTCGATTCTTGAACTATATCTTGATTTGGATTTAGAATGGGGTATGGCCATGCTTAGGTTTAGTTGATAATAAATTATGGAGCTGTGAATGTGCTTGTTTAGAGTATCATGTTGCCTGCATGCTTAGCTAGTAAGTCCGGATTCCCTACACGAAGGGAATCCATTCATTGGTCTGTCAAGTTAGTGGCGCAGCCGCGCTCAACTCCCAAGGAAAAAAACAAGCCGCGTGGCCGCGCCGGTCGCCCAAATTGTTGTCCAGTTATTATTGAATTTGTTAAACGAGAGCCTTTGTGGCGGCTCCCAATTTGGGTGGTAACTTGCAAACTCGTACTTGGTGCATCCACAATACCATTTCCTTATGAGCTGTTTTAATTATATTGTATAAACTTGCATATTTATATCAAAAGTTGTATGATTCCATTAGGTTATGACAACCTTTAATTACGATTACCTTTACATGTATACATAATATATATGATCCACAATACAAAAGACTAGATTATTACAGATAACCACCATACAACTTATTACTTCAGACTTTCCCTTTTCCCCTTATCCTTTCCAGAGCCTTCTGGTCCGAATCACAGCTTAGCTGAAAATATTTAAAGTCAAAGCAAGAAGAATGAGCATTCAATTGCTCAGCAAGTAATAACAATTATAATAATGGGTCGCGGTTTGAAGAATGAAGAAGTAAATGTTTTCTTTGAGGTACTTACTTCTACCACGAATCAATAGTGGTGAAGTCATTTGAAAACCATTCTTAACAACATATCAAATCATTTTAGAATTTTTGAAACAACAGAGTGACTTTTGAATATCTGAGTGGTCAAAAGTACCTATGAACTGGTCAATTTTCCATTTTTGTAAAGGTTTATAAACAGAAATTCATCTGTAAACCGTCTGGTCTTACGGGGAACACGGAGGATGATCTGTCCCATTGTGCCCGTTATTGATCTACACTATGGATTACGATCTACTTGCCTTTGGCGCTTAAAACTTTGTCGATTCACCGCTTTTAGCGCATAAAAATTTTCCCAATTTAGAGGTTGTTCATACTCAGTCTGGAGTCCCTAACTAAAACAATTTAAGTTGGACGACTTTATCTTAACCCAATAAACATTTGACAAATACTTTTCAAACCGAGTTTAGCTGGGAACAAATAGCTTTTAAACAATCTTTTAAACTAGGTTATTACCATATCGAAATTAATAGTATGTATCAGAACTTGTCAAAGAATTTCAAATTGCAAGGGTTTAATTGTTAATGTACAATAAGATCATACAAGTGGGGACCAAACTTGTAGAATACAAATTTTCAATTATGGGGGGGGGAGTCATAGCAATTCAGTAATGATATACTTTTACCAATGAACGAATAGAAGTAAAATTCGAAATTATATTAATTATAACAATTTGTGCATGTGGAAGGACCCTTTGCACAAAGAACAAAATAATTTTGTATTATTTAATACATTCACATGAGACAATATCGAGATATTTGAAATCAATAGAATGCTTGAATATAATTTAAGATATTACTTGCATAACATATGGATCCATTGCATAAACTAAATGCACGGGTTACGATAATTTCATTAACCGAATAAAACAAGATCATCATGGATATGAATAATGTAACATATAATTTATTCATGAGCGATTGCTTTGAAAATTGATTAACCTCATGTTGTGTTAGGAACTAACAATTAATGTAAGAAGTTTTTTAGCAATAATCAGGAATTGTGCACGAACTATAATACCTGTTTGTACGAAATTAAAAATTGTGAATAAGGTTTTGATTACTTGTAACAGTAAAGAAAGAGGTTCTGTATTCTTGCCACAACAAAAGATTGAGGAAGGGGGGGTTTTTTTATGGGACTTGCTCTTACACAGAATCCAATTCATAACGTGAAATGTAAGAAGGATGGTGATACTTGCATAACATACACCTATTGCATAAAAATTAATGTATAGTTTCGGATACTTGCACTAATAAAAGATTGAGTGTTAGAAGATACTTGCACACAATAGAAGATTGGAGTTTAAAGTTACTTGCACAACATATGTATCCAGTTCATAATATAAAAATGAAAAGGATGGGATACTTGCTCAAATGTAAAGTTGTTGTGTTAAGAGATAGACACTTGCTTAGCAGAATAACATGCTAAGATCTGAATACTGGTATAACATGACCCATGTATACCATTATACCTGAGTGCAAAAATAAAAGTAGTGCTTAAGGTTCAAATACTTGCCGTTGGTCGTGGACTACTGCTACACAATTTTAACTATGACTTCTTTGGATATAGACCTACCAACCGTCATAAGATTGATCTTTCATTCAGCAAATCATCTTATACCTTATAATTTCCACTTCTTGTATAAGGTAAATTATCTAACATTCCTAAACCCACATAATCAATATATTAGGATAACACATTAACACTATACGCATTCAATTCTAAGCTAGCACACATCGAGTCTTTAACAGTGTTCATTAAATGTATGATTGTGTGGTTTCCCACAAACAACCAAACACAACTAGTTTCCCGTCTCGTCTACACCTGTTTTTCACAGTGAGGTTAGGATCGGTTGCTAGTTCGTATATTACCTTCGCTCCCTGAAGGAATTGTTTATCCCAGAATACTATACATCCGACTATTAAAAAGTCACGATTGTACCACTACTTTATAAATTAACACTAAGTCTTTCATTATATAAGTCTTTCTTTACGGGTTCATGTAGGTTAAACACCCAATCCAGCAAACTGGATTCTAAATCCAGCAAACTAAGATGGCAATCCAAGGCAAACTGGATCCCAATCTAGCAAACTGGATTCCAACCTGGGATTACAATCCAACACACAGGATTCAAAAACTATTCAATTCAATCAACTATTTTTTTTCAATCCAGTAACCATGGAATTCGAAACTATCCTCCAATACAGTAAACTTAGATTTCGAATACTAACTTAAAATTTAAAAAAAATAAAATAAAAATAACATAAAAATACTTATATATCAAATTAAATCAAATAATAAATCCAGCAAACATGGAATGCACACTATTCAATTTAGGTCAACTATTTTTGTTAATTCCAGCAACCTGAATTTCAAAACCTTATATTCTACAATAAACAGCAAACTAGATTCACTAATTCAGCAAAACTGGATTCAAACTATTTTCCATTTTATTAAATAACTCATTGTAATCGTTCCAAAATGGGCCTAAACATTATACTTCCTTGCAATAATGACTAAAATCCATTATTAAAAATCTGTATATATATCCAATATAGGGTTTTTCAAATCTATAAAATTCCATTTTCCAATTTTTCAAACCTTCACAATAGTTAATTCAATTCATTTATTCCATATACTTCATTATTAACATGGAAAAATAGCAAAACCAGTTCTTCAAAATCATTTCTTTTCTGGAAATAGACTATATATAGTTCCCTTATGAAAATATATTTTTTCTGGAAATTTTTTAAAATCTATTTACTATTATTTAATAGTTCAAAATAGTCAAATGTTGCTTACATTTTTCATAAATCGAAACTTTGTTAGGACAATTCTAAAATTTATATGGTATATGTTTTTGTCCTCTTGTGATGGTTTTTATACCTGCTTAACTAGACATATACTCCCAGTAATTATTTCTTAATTTGTAGATGTGTAAACCATTATAAAAAGCGGTTTATTCATAGAATATGTTTGACAATGGTCCCTCACGATAAAATCCATAACTTTTATTCTACATGGTTGTCAAAAGATCCTCAAATTTTTACAGGACTCACATAACTTCTCATATTATTCATCCAAAATTTTCCTAGAATAATTTAGAGCGAAAAAATAGACAAAAATGCCCCTTGGATCGTGAAACAAGTCAGCAAGCTTTTATTCCAAGTTTTGTCCACTACCCGGACTGTTTTGACTTAAAACAGTCCCTACGAATTTTGTACTAATTATTTTTTGAGTTCTACCACTTGGGTTTAGGATTAACTAACACCATTCTTTGGACGGATCGCCAAAAAGAGTTTGTAGATCTCAAGTTATAAACTTATAAAGTATATAGAAAGTTTTAGGGGTTTTTCCAACTTTTTGAGATAACATAGTTTTAGGTCTTTTCTCTTTTCTAAACTCTTAAACCCCCAAAGAGGTAAAGATCTAAACACAAAACACTTTTATTAACATGTATATAAGAGTTCTAGGGTCCAAGATCATAAAACTTTATATCATAAAAATTAATCAAACCAAAACAAAAGAAATACACTTGATTAAGGTAAAAAATATTTATACCTCTGGCTTTTATTTTCTTTCCCCTTCTTCCTAGGTTTGATTATTGAAACTTTGAAGCCTTTGCTAAAATATTCTCCTATCTTGCCTTGTGAGCACTTCTCTCTTCTCTCTCAATATAATTTTGGAATGAAGATATGGATTGAAAGAGAAGGGAAGTAGAGAATTTTTTAATTTCTATTTTCTTTCTCCTCTCTAACTTTGGGAAGAAATGAAGATGAACCAAGTTTTGCTTTATTAAATCTAATTACTTGCATAACTATAGATATATAAATTATATCTATATATTTTTGCCATTATTTAGCTAGTACACCCTTTTGTCATAATTAAATTATTATTACTTTCTTCTCCATTATTACATAAGCAAGCCTTTAAATTTTAAACACCTCTAATTACCCTATGGGCCTTTCTTGTGACGGCCCCAAATTCGGGGTTTTCTTAATCTCGAATTCGGTGCTTCAACGATACTCAACGAACAAAACATACTTTCTAACTAAATGCCGGAATAATAAACATACATTGTTTATTTGAAATAATAATAAAGTCTTACAGTCTCTTGGTCCACTAGGTTCTTTAACCTTTAACATAAAACGTACCCTTTAATACAATTAAAAAAGGTTCACTTAATCAACAAACATTCAAAAATTAACTAGTGCATAAGAGCACTAATCGGGCATCTATTCTTGCACCCTTCCCTTTTTCTTTGTCTCCTATAGTCGTTTCTGCCTTAGCTGAAATGAAGGAATCATGTTATAACAAGGTTTAGCAACTAATTTTGCTTAGCAAGTATATACACAAAGAGATTATATTATG
>CM068380.1:29167271-29316924 GCA_034770075.1 Aralia elata | reverse complement strand
CACATGCAGTTTGTTATATAATTCACAATTCACAAACATCTCTACGGTTGATAGGTCACTGTCCATAACCAGTGTGGTCACTTTATGGATCAATGTTGTGACTCTACGATCAATGGTGTCATGTTGTGATCAGTGGGGTCAGTTTTTCTACCATTAGTTGAGGTGTACCTTGACGATCACTGGGGTCTAGCTGTGATATGGTGAAGCTTATATTCTGATCATGTTGACTTGGCTCAGTGTGTATTAACAGGGACTCTATGGATCACTAGGGAAGGCTCTACCCCGATCAGGTTAGAGTTACTTTATTACGATTCGTTAGGATTTACTCTACCGATCAGCCATAAGGCTGGCCTGAACCTACTCTTCGAATTGGACTAGTGAAGGCTCCTGCGATTCAGGTAGAGATACTCTACGAGAATCGTAGGGTTCACTCTACCGGTTCGTTCATCAGGTACTAATCAGTTACACTCTAACGATCTGCGAGTTGCACTCGTACGATCGGAGGTATAAGCCACTCGGTCGATCGTGGGATTCACTATAACGTTTTTTTGCATGACTCGGCTAAACTTACTTGTGTGATTAGTAAGTGAGCTCTACGGTTGTAGTGGACTCACTTTACGATCAGAGTGGACTCACTCTACGATCGTGAGGGTTCCATTCTACAATTTATTGAACACTAAGTCGTGTCTAACAAAGGCTTTAGTCTGGGAAAGTGAGCTCTACGATCGAGCAAGGTTACTCTATGATTTGCTAGATAAGGCATATTTTCCACAATTTCAGCTCAAAGAGAAGTCTTTGGCTAATTTGTTCTGAGGTCGTGCTTTTATACTCAACCAATTTCAAAACATGGACTGAGTTTGACTAGTTTCCTAAAAAACCAATTTGGATGCAAGGGATCTGAGAAAGTAATCACCACATCAGAACCTTGAGTTTTTAAACGCAGGGGCCTGATACTATACTGCAGAACCTAAAGTTGGAGTTTGGTGTAACCATTAACTACTGGTAACATTCCATTGGCATATTAACAGATGTCGAGGATTGGTTTGATGTTAAAATTACTACTAGAGACATAGTTAACACTTTTACATAGGTTTTTATTCCATGTATTGGTCATATAACCAACTGTCATCATCTACGGTCTGTATAAACTGTAAACCACAAGAGTTTTGGGCTCGTTTAGACAACATGACTGACTCTCAATATTATCTGGGATTACAGTAATTAAGGACGTTAATACCCATTCGGTTTAAGTGATAGTCAGGTTCTTGACACATACAAAATGGCAGTTTCTGCACCCGCTACCGTCATTGAACCATAAGTTTAAACATTACCCTTACACTGTAAACAATGTTGTACTCAACCTATACATGTTCTGACCACCCAATCCGAGCAGATCTAATTTAACAAAATGATGCTTACAGGTAACAGGATCATACCTTCAAGCCTACGCAGTTCGTTCCTCTCCTAAAACTCTGGTCTCCGATGGTTTACAAGAACTCTCCCTTAGCAACTTTTATATCTCTCAACTTACAATATTCTCTCTCTATATCGGTAATGAACAGAGTAGCAAGCTCTACAAGGTGACTTGGGGTCTCTATTTATAGAGAAACCTTTACCCCAATCGCCTGGGTTTATGTACTCTGCAGCAGTAGAAAAAACCAATACACAACGGTAATTACCCGTTGGTTAAAAGTGGATTAGGGTGAAAAGCTCACCAACTCACCCTCCAGCCATGCCCACAGGTAAATCGACTGACTAACCTTTTTAGCAAGTAAGGTAGGGAGATAGGGGTTATTGGCCTAGCTCCGGCTGATTGTACCCCAAGGCTGGAAATCTGGGATTACGTTTTAGATAACTTATCCCTTCTTATCAGTAAATTGATTCGGGTCAACCCACTTGGCTTATACCGCACCCGGTTTATGCTCTGCCTAGCAAACCAGTTCCAAAGCTTATTGGGCCGGTACAAACCCTTATACCCGGTGTACTTATATAGGGCCAAGTTTACACTAGAATAGTAACAGTCCATTATGCAACACAACTATTAAAACTACAATTAATATTAATACCCATACTTTTAAAAGTAATGCTCTTATCCATAGTTGATTCACCATGAATCATTATGCCACACCTGACTGCACTCTACTCCATCTTAGTTTAATTCATAAATTAAGCTTGTCACACAATATAATTCATTCATAATGCTCTTCATTAATACTTCTTGCATAATGCAACTTCATCACTTTAACTAACTTTATAATCACATAAGACACCTAAATGCAAATAATCATATACATAAAGAAAATATTCCCCATTTTATTAATGATAAATCTTTTATTACAAATTCCGGATATTACAGTATACTTGTACTATTTGAGTTGGGGAAAACACAAGTGGTTGCGTTGAGCGTTACGTGGACTCTATGGAGGTCAATATCGACGATTCCATGTCGATCGACAAGTATCCCTTTTTCTGAATCAACCCAATAACACTTGAACAAGTTAATCTGACCCTTATACGTACACTTGTACGACACACTCTATAATTTCCTCTAACTCCCCATAAAAGGCACGACCCAAGGCTCATTGTAACAATCTCCTTGAACATACACCATCGTTGGTTAGGTTGTTCTTTTACAATGATCCATATGTCTTTGTTATGAAGTTATTCACAGCTATTTATTTTTTGTAACCATTGCGACTGACGTTAGGTCCCTGTCTGGGCTCATAGGTAGGTCTTGTACATTTTGAAGGAATCGTATCCCTATCATTAAGAGCCTACAAAATAATCTATTAAATTAAAATGAATTCATAAATTAATACTATCATAAGGTCGTCGCGTTAATTAACTTTACTTACTTTGTCCTTTAGCCAAAGTGCAAAATTTTTGATTACGGGGACTACAGTTGAATATCTTTATCAGTGATACCGTTTTGATTTGCTTTTAAGGTCGTCGATCAATATGAAACTCTACATTGTAATTATAAACATTAACATATAAATATATGAGATTTCAGGTTAAAGACTATAAAGTTCAATTATGAATTTTTACATGGTATATTTCACAAATTCACATCAATCTCCTGGCAATTGAGAAGAATGTAAGTATGTGCCAGCATGTAATTCTCGCTCAGAAAGGAATATGCGACTTCCCTTTTTCATAAGTGTGACCTGGTAGAATCAAATATAGGAAAGTCAACCATTTAGTTTCTAACATTGCCCCCATCAATTCATGTCTTAGGGACTCGATTGGCCTTTTGTCAAAGACTTCATCGGCAAAATAGTCCTGAGAATAAACGTTAGATATCTCAAATCGAAAACGTATGCGCTCACATATCGGACCCCTCAACGTACAGCTCTTATTTTTCACCTTCCTCTTAAGGTTTTTTCCCATCACCCTCTCGAAAAGGTACATCTGATCTATACTTGAATTGGACCACCCAACAACCGAAGCTTTCATAGGGTAACTATGGAATTTGCAAATGCTCCCATGGAGTCCATAAAAATAATTAGGTGGGAATATTTGTTTCAAGCGTACAAGTGATCTCACTGATGTGTGTTTCTCAAGTAGTAGACATGTTCCCATATTCATTTAACGTTTTTAAACATATGTCTCTCTGACGAAATGACTCAGATCAGTCAAAGTATCTCCCATATTGGTTTATCAAGCAAGTCCGAAATGCTATGAGGCAATAGAGTCTCTACCATGAACACATGACAGTCATGACTCTTCCATACCCTTGCAATATCTCACACCTGTAAATACACCTTTGCAATGTTTGCCAGCATATCCATCTGGTAGTTTTCAGAGACTTATCCATGTGCATACATCTTCAACCTGCTTTTGGACAAAATGTACCCTTGCAATGGCGGTTTAACCTTCTTACCATTAGGAGATTCATTAAAGTTCTAATCCAGGACGTCTTACAAATATTTTTCAGTGTCCCAAAACGTGCCTTATCATTATCTTCTCGTCTTGCCCGTAAACACATCATCACAGTGTTAAACATATTAGTCGATCACACATTCTTCTTAATATGCATCACATCTAGATTATGACAAATCAAATTTTTAGATCCACTAAGGCAGTTCCCAAAAGATGGCTTCTCCGAACCCAATTATGAGATTTCGCCAAAACGCGTTGATTATGTCTGACAACAATCTTACCGAGTGGGATGACCCAGCAATCTCATCACACTGTCATGGCGCATAATCCATCTCTGATAATCGCGTTGAAGGCATATCATTCTCTACCTTTTCTTTCCTGAAGTTTTCTACTATTTCTTCGAAACGGGTGATTTCCTCGACAAGAAAACGATGATGATAGTCAAACAAGGAAGACCTTTGACCATTTGATATAGTTGAAAGACTTTGTATGCTCCATACAATATGGACAAGGCCCAACTTGTCATGTGTACCTCCATCCTAGATAATCATACCATAAGCAGGGAAGTCACTTATAGTCCACATAACCGCTTCCCTAAGGTTGAAATTTGGATTTCCATGGAAACATCCCAAGTCTATACTCCCATCCTCCCACAATACCTTTAACTCGTCTATAAGAAGGTCTCAAAGTAAACATCTAGATTCTTTCTAGGACTCTTAGGGACTAGGAAATACGCAGTGAAAAAAACAAGTGATGGCTGGTGTTCATACACATTTATGGAGGCAAGTTATACGGAGTAAACAATCATCAAGGCCAGTAGGAGTACAGAACAACCTGAGTGGCCGAACAAAGGGTTGAAACCAATCAGTGGATAATCTAAGCCTCTCACATGTTCCAGGTTCCAATGCAAACCCAGGATGTGCTAAAGTTGAAATACTTTCTAATAAGCCTACCTATCTTGCGGGGTGGTTTTAAGTTCCCCCATCTTATGGCTGGAGATTTCACATACCAAGTCATATGGTCAGCTACTCTTGAAGACATGTTACAATCTTTTTGAGCCGATATGTAATTGAAAAATATCCTAAAATCTTGAAAGATATATTTATCTTTTTTGTAGTCACCACCCTCTTTATTAGGTCCGGAACCGTTACATGACTCGCAACATCATGCCCTTTGTCTTCTGGTTTCATTTTTCTTATAAAATAACATGTCAAGTCGTTCGGACATGCATCGATTCTTTTTGGTATCCAAGACCCAACTTCTTCACTATTTTCTTACAAAAGTAGTAGTTATTGGGCAATTTTTTTACGGTCAGGCAATAAACTCGTAATGGCATCAAGAGCATATCAAAATACTCATGGCTCATGTTGTGATCAGCCTTGATGTTAAGTAATGTCGCCACTACAGACAAAGTAGTGTGCTTGGTGTAACCATGCCACAACGGTTTCGCGAACCCTCCAGTCTAACAACTTTAAAAAGAATGCTTTGGCCATCAGAATTCATAGGTTGCTCTCCGCCCTTTGTTTCCAATCCAAAAATCAGGCCCTAACAATATCATGAACCATGTCATTCTTCATCGCGATGGGTACTATTGCCTAGATTATGTACTTTGTGCGATGCGTATTATCTCTTCTCAGCCCATGTACCCCACTAAACATTCTTCGTAATTTTTACTGCAACCCAGAAACAAATAAATGATTAGTTGACCATGTCTCTGTCCATATAATTTACATTCTTACCACTTCAAACAATGGCGTCTTATCTTAGTTTCTGACCATTCACACTTCCTCCGGGTGACTATACGCATATTCCAGAAACTCTTGGCAATCCAGTTCTAAATTTCAGCTGTAGTACCTATCTGGGCATCTTGACTTTCGCCTTTCTCATCCAACTACAAGTCTGAATAGAAAATCCCATGATAATAAACTGGTACCCAATTTTGACAAGAATAACTTGTATTAAACAGTGTCATCTTTAGGTATTAATTATTGTTAACAAGTATACCTGATATTAAACTGTTATTTTATGCATGCGTTTTCTATTTGTGAACATGCATGTCATACTTAGAATAAAAGTTGCAACCTTCCTCTAAAAAACCATTTTATTTTGACTCCACTTTTCATTGCATGAGTCAAAAAGTATCTGGTTTACAATTAAACGTGCTCTACAACTTGTAGTTGAGGATACTAACACAGCCAAATATTGTTCCTTTTGATACATGATCAATCTCTAATAGATTTGTGTTTTTGGAATAGTATATTTACAGAATGACTATATCAAGTTGGCAGTTGTATGAGAAACCTCATGAACATCATTGATGTATCTGAAATTTAGATTCTGAGCTTGTTAATCATAGGGTCGAAGGTTCTCTTATTTTATTGTTTTTTTTTCACTCATCATCCAGGAAAATGAATAAGAAGAGGGAAACTTTGTAATTAATTTGATGTGGTTCTTAGAGGTATCAATTGCTATCCTACTTCGTTTGTGGAGTTGCCACTCATTCGTTGTGGGAGTGGCCACTAGCCATTTGAATGTGTTCTTCATTTCTATATGGAATTATGTTAGGCCGAAGGGGCCTATTAGTCCATTCTTAGAAGTTGCTTTTATAATGGGACTCAGCTAGTTAAGTTATTGTAGCTGCAGACATGGCTGCAGGACAAATTGTAGGTGCATGTTAGAGGATGCAGGTTATCATTAGATCGTGAGTTAGTTGTATCTAGTATAAAAACAGGCATAGATAGTTCATTTTGTATTATGTTATGTTCATGAGTTTAAGAGGAATGAAATGAAAGGCTATTTTAGTGCCGTTTCTTTTCTTTTTTTTGTCTAGACCTATTCCCTATTGAATCTAGTGCTTTTGTGTCTCTTAAAGTACTTTCTTCTCCTCCTCTCCTAAATTTTTCTACTTCAGTTACAACTTTAGGTGAAAATTCTCTAAATGCGACAAATTAACTCTACTTGGTTTTTATAATATCTACCTTTGAACCTTTCACCTTAATCCTAAAACTTTACGAAATCAATCCTATCATGAAACAGGCACCGAGCATTCTGATTAGTAACTCCATTCAATAAGTTCACAAAAATAATATATATAAATATAATACTAAATATATATATATATATAAATATTTAGTATATATATAATATAACACGGTCCGAACTCTCCAGCGCAACCCATAGGGAGCGAACCCAAAAATGAACCGTATGTTATTAATTAAAAATTTTTTTTTTAAATTTTTTTTATTTATTTTTCATAGCGACGGTTTTGTTTCGTCGCTATAAGCATTAAAAAAACTAACGACCTATGCTTATAGTGACGGACAAAAAACCGGTTCCTAGCTATGGCAACGGTTCGTACTTGTCGCTATAGCTTAGAAAATTGACTTTTCTTATGCTATAGCGACGGACGAAACCGTCGCTATAGCCGGTTCGTTTTTTCGTCCCGCTTTTTCTTCGTTCGTTGGAGAAGAATTTTTCCTATATTATATATAGCGTCAAATAAGTTAAAATTTTAAGCTGAAACATGCAGTTCGCCAAATTAACTTTATGTGGAAAAGTATTTGACCGCATAATAATAAATAACTGTGTTTCCACTCCATACAATGACTTTTAATGATTGTATATAGATGAACACCACAACCTATGCCATTTCATAATTTGAGTACATGGCAAAGTATTCAGTTAGCATTAAAATGAACTAGCATCATCCATCCAATTTGTGATGATCCAAAGGAAAAAAAATTGCAATAACCAAACTTCATTCTTCAATAAGTTCAAGGAAACGATTATAATCATTATAACGATATATATATAGATGTATGTATTAAATATACATATATATAAAACATATATTAATACATATATGTAATATGTATATATATTATATAGATATATATATAGAATTTTATCTTACTGTGTAACACCAAAAACTTTTTGGTCTCTAACGTAAGAATTCAAAGCTTTTGGGTATTTTCTATTCATGGAAATATAAACACCCAAAATAATAACATATATTTAAATGTCGTTCATATTTTGAAGTTACTATTACTAGTTTTACTACATCTGTTTTTTTTTTCTATTTTCTAAGCAGCACCCCAAATAGAGCAAATAAGTAAACTTTTCAAGCAAACAGACAAACCAAGACATACAAACAAATATACGAATAACAGTCCATATAAAATGAAAATCAAAAGTATAACCCAACCAAATTAACATAAAAATTGCCACAAGCCCAAAACTTGATACAAAATTCTGCATATTTTATATATCACTAATAGAGAAAAAGAGGAAAACTTACAATTTAATAACCAATTTATGCCAGATTATATTAGGCATTGTTCCTAATAGCCAATTATTGATTTGATAGGGTTTTTAAATTAAGTTTAGGATTGCATAACAATGTAATTAAGTAAAAAATCTTAGCAATAATTTAGTAAACAAAAATCGCCAGCTTTATTTGTTATGTACCTATATGCAGATCCGAGCGGGGCGGGCATGGGGTGGTTGGCATGCCGCCGTGGGGTGAGTCGTATTCTCTCTCGTCTCCTTCTTTTCTTTTGTCTTTCTTCTTTTTCTTTTACCCGACTTGTTCTGGGTTCTGATGAGTATTAAAATAATTAGCGTCCACTTTCTGCGACTGCACGCGGTCACAGATATGTACGGGCCGTGGATGTAGTTAGTGACCTGTTGTGCGATCGCTTTTTAGTATTTGGTCCGCAATAAAGTGTCTCCGCCAACTTTTGTGCCTTATTTAATGGCTGGCAAAATTTCGTTCATCCGACCGACTCAACGACCGCGAAAGCGGTCGCTAATAACATTAGCGACTAGTTTAAAAACCTATTGCAGACGCTATTATATAGCCTTAGCGACGAAATAATGCGGTCCCGCAAGATTACTCTTGGTCGTTGTTGGGCCCATTTTCTTATAATGAGTGGACGTCGATTTTCAGTTTCTAATTTTGGTCGGTATCCTTTTGTGTTTTCAATAGTGATATATGGTATATGTCCTATAAGGATCCATAAACCAAAATACATACTATGAATCATTTCCCTTTTAATTATTTATATATATAGTGATATTATATAAATATATTATGGTGGGTATGCATCCATGGACAATCGGTTGCTAGGGAAACTATTCCAGCAACTATAATCTCGAGTTGTTTGATCAATATAATTAATAGTTAAGCATTAAAAAATAAAAAAGTCCCCTGGCCACTTACAAGATGTAGCAACAGTGAAATCACTTGTACCGAACACATCTATTTATGCCTCTTTATTAAATTTATTTCTCTTGTTTTCCTTTAGGTCAAACTTTTCAACAATTGGTGCAAGTTTCGAGACTAGGTTTGCCGCTACAAAATTGGTAGCGGTTGGCTCAGTTCTTCTAATATTATTCACTTACTATTATTTATTCATTCTTTCTAACTATAATGTAATATTTATATTGATATTAATAGATAATACCTATAATAATAATTAATAAATAATAATAATAATAATAATTTAACAGTATAAATTACACACAAAAAGGCCAAGTTCACCACATAAATAATATATTTCCCCAAACAAATAACTCACTAATTTTTCCGTCAAAATTAGCATGCATAGAAATTCACATTAATACATTTCAATTATGTAATAAATTTTTCAAAAATAATTATAATATTTATTTAATTATGATTATAATATAATATTACATTATAGTTAGAAAGAATGAATAATATAGTAATGTGAATAATATTAGAAGAATGAGCCCCCTAGCCGCTACATACTTGTAGCAGTAATCGGTCTCGAAACTTGCACCAATTTAAAAAGTTTGACTAAGAGGGAATAAAATATAATAAAGTTTGTCCAAGAGGGAATAAATATACTGTGCCGGATACATAGGGATTTTTCACTGCTGCTACAACTTGTAACGGCATGGGCTTTTTTATTTATAATCTTCAACTATATAAGTTATTGATGAACGCTCAATTAATCATGGTTGTTGAAATAGTTTGTTGCCTAGCAACCGAATTGTCATAGATGCATACCCCATATATATTATATATATAATATATATATCTATATATATATAGTACTAGATATATATATATAATATAATAATATATATATTTTATATTTAAAGTAAGCATGAGCCATCCCACTTGGTCTCTTTGGACATGTCAATGTTTTTTTTTCGAACTCAGTTCCTAAGTTTAAAAAAACCTTCATATTTTTAAACCTATTAAAATTAAATAATATTTATTACAAACCTTTTAAACTAAAAATTAAACATAAATTTATAACACGAATATAAATTATATACTCGGAAACGCGTGTCCACACCTAGTTCCAAATAAAACACTAGCAGCAGAGATAGGAACTAAATAGAACAATAGGTTAGACTAAGTAAATTTACGTTGGCAATTCATTCACACCACATCTAGGTCCAACGTGGACTACAACATTCGGGAATAGCAACAATGATAATTAATTTGGCTTGAAATTCCTTTCGTAAGGAAACAAAAAAATTTCAACACTATTGGACAGAAATTTTTTTTTTAATAGTTAACAAAAGCTGAAGCATCGTTTTTCCATTTACCATCCTCACACCCTATCTTAGATAGCATTCCGTCTTAAAACTCTAAAGACTTGTACCAATGTCAAAGTCATTTTACTTATTCATAAACGTGCGTCCATGCCATGGCCGTGTCAAATCAGGTGAGAACGCTGTAACCGGATCCTAGAAATTTCTTTCAGTTCTGGAGTCCAGATTTGTCAATAGGAAAGACAAACATATTTCTTAAATGACAAAAAGTGAAACAAAAAAATTACCCCTAAATTTTAAGAAGAACTGATTAGTCCGAAATTCCTAAATAAATTGATGGTGAATTTTCAAATTTTTCCCTACTTTTTTCTATACACAAAAATGTTGACACTCGATTAGTTTTCTTTTGAATATGCAACCAACTGTTATTTAACATGTCCTAATGGCAATTTATTTAACACATGTATAATTGGAATACACAAAAATATTGTCCTACTAATGTTCTGACAAAAATAAATGCACATTTTTTATTGGTGGTATAAAAATGAACACAATATTTGGTTAAGTTTATCAATAGTAACTATTAACAATATCATACATATAAATCACTATCAAACACTCGATTAAATTTAGAAATACAAAGTAATATATATATATTTGATATATATATATCAATATATATACACAAACACACACATACATACATACAACACACACACTCTCATCCGTTCTAAAATAATAAGGATTATTTTTTTTACTTTTAAAAAAGTCAACTCAATATATTTTTAATGTCAAAATTAGCACTGAATTTATTCAGTCTAAACAGTCAAAAGAATAATAAAATTTGTAGAATTATTTACAAAATATTGACTTTATTTGTAAGATTTATTATTTCATAATTTTTGATGAATATCTCAATTTTGAGTTGAAAATATTTTAAAATGATTTTTAAAAGTCAATATTGATCTTATAACTTGGAACGGGTAGTACATTCTTAAAATTTATAATTTACAAATATTTTTTTTTATGAAATAGAGAAAAACAGTATTTATAACCGCATCGTCTAAAATTAAATTAAATGTACAATAATAAAGTTTTAAATTTTGAAAATCAACTTTGTAAAGTCAAATAGAAACCATTTTTATGAAAAAAATAAATTATTAAATATTATGAACTTATATTTTTTATACATACAAGTAGGTACATAATATATACAAAAATTATTAAGAAATGTGTGGGGCCGTCCCTGGCCCTGTGTGGCCGTAGACGTGAATACGGCTGTAAACGAGCCAAATAGTTCGGGCTCGATTCGGGCTCAACTCGAAAAAATACGAGCGAGACTCGGATTCATTAATAATATGATCCAAATTTGAGCATAAAAAATAGTTCGAATAAAAATACGAATAGAATCTGAGCAAGGTTATACTCGACTCATTTAAGATTCGAACTACTCGAATTCTCGATTGTGATCGATACATACTCGATTGATATAGATTCGATGATATTCGATACATTCTCTTATAATATATACAAAATTTAATCAAATTAGGATAATTAATTATTATTATTTTATTTTATTTTTAATTTTAATTGTGATTTTATATTTGTAAAGTGTAATAGTAAATATATTTTCTCATTTCTAAGTAAAATAGCAAATTCAATTTATAATTATATTTATTATAAAGTTAGTTATTATGTGGAGACTCGAATTCGAGCTTGAATTTGAAGCTCGTGAGTAATTTGAATATAATTCGATTCGAGTCGGATTGAATTCAAGTAATAAATACTTGAGTCCGAGTCGAATCTGAGTATAATTTTTTCAAATACAATTCGAATTCGAGTCGAATTTGAGTATGAATTTAATGTTTCGAGTCAAATTCGAATAACTTTTCTGTTCGTTTCGGTTCGGCTCATTTACACCCTTAAGCGTTAAAGACTAATGAGTGGGATGTATTCACTGCACTTGTTACATGTGGAAAACCAAAAGTACTCTCGTGTCCTTAAGAAATGTTTCATTTTTCTGCACATAGGAGAGTTGATTAATTACTGCAGCTCGTCATTTCCATGTTAATTGTTTTTTAGGACAGATTTGGTAATCAGTTTGGATCTTGACTCTTGACCCACCCGGCCACCGGCCACCGGCCACCGGCCACCTCACTAGTGATGTTATAAAACTCGTATGTCATAAGTAAAGTGCAATTCTATAAATACATAGAGTTATTCTAAATATTACAAAAGTTTTATATTAAATTATAATTATAAAATATATCAATATATCTTAATGTATGAGTGGTCTACTATATTACATCTTTTTTTAACATTTATCAAATCATCCATATCCTATACATAAATCTCAAGATATATTATTTTTCTGAGTTCTGTTATGTATTGCGATAAATTTATGTCAAATTATAATTGCGAAACTTATTAATACATTAGATTAGAAGAAAATATAAGAGAGTCTCACTTATTACACATCTCTCCAAAAAAATTACCACTAATATTTATCTACGTAACTTGCAATCAAATAATCGACTTAAACATTCCTAATATATATTATTTTCCCATTTTTGTAAATTCATTTAAAGTTTTATCCATTTTTCACGTGGAGACAAAAGGTTTTTTCACTAGTTATTTGAAAAAAAACATCGCTCATTTTTTTACTTTGAAACACTCTTGTTTTAGATATTAGGCCAAAAATAAAAACAAAAACAAAAACAAAACTATACCGAAACGACATTAACAACAACTATCTATTTCATAATTAGAGATACATTATTCATTTAGTCTGTTTCAAAAATAAAAATATATTTTTAATTTTAGATCATAAAATCACATAAATTTTTAACATGTCAATTACTTATATTTTGTAAACACGGTACTATTTAGCAAGTGTTTATATATATATATATATAGGCCGGATCTTAAGCATTACACCTTAAATGGTATTCCAAGTATACCCCCTTTAGCGACGGACCGGGCGACGGTTTGGTCCGTCGCCATAGGTTTGGTCCGTCGCTATAGGTTTTAGCGACGAATTATATGTAGCGACGGACAAACATATAGCGACGGACCGAACCTATAGCGACGGACCAAACTGTCGTCCGGTCCGTCGCTAAAGGGGTATGCTTGAAATGCCATTTAAGGTGTAATGCTTAAGATCCGGCCTGTGTGTGTGTGTGTGTATATATATATATATATATATATATATATTTTATAGTAAACTCAAGACATTTTTAAACTTAAAATTAATATGATTTTCTGTAATTTTAGGTAATATAATAATAAGTATTATAATTCATCTAAAAGGTAACATTTATTATTTCCTAATTTTTAAGGCATTATCTCAATTTTTAGTTTAAAAATATACAAAACTAACATTCAAAAGTCAATTTTATAATTTGAAAATTGAGTTGAGTAATAATTTCCTTCACACGTCCGTTCAAAAATGTATCTAATAATGTGTTACAGACGGTGTCTTCTACCTACCTTAATAATTCTGCACTGGTAGGGATTGTGTGGCTATCAAATTTTGCACACAAGTGGAATTTTAGAATGAAAAACGCGTTTAAGTAACATCTTCCAACTAAAAAATTTGGATTGTGGAATTTTGAGCCTCCTGGGGACGACTTCTGGGTTGACTCAACCAAACGTTGTTGGACTTTTTAATGCATATAGTTACATATATACAGAGTACTCAAGATTCAAGCCATACATAGTTTATATAAATTTAAGCCTTCAATTTTAAATTATAGTTTTTATTTATGTACTAAATTTTGTTGTTTCGCCAAAAAAACAAAAAAACAAAAAAAAAAACATGAGGGCTTACTCCATTATATTTTCAGTACTAGTTATTTTCTTGGCAACTAACATGGATTTAGGGGTAACATTCACTAATTCAGCCTCAACATCAAGAGAGGCGCAAGCTCTTCTCAAACACCGGCTGGTGGAACAGTATTCCTGAGAACACTTCGAAAAGTCATTGTGGCTGGACAGGCATCCGTTGCAATAAGGCAGGAAGTGTCACTGATATAAATCTCAGTTGGTATAATTTAGGAGGTGAGCTAAAAAAACTGAACTTTTCTTTCTTTCCGAACCTTGAAACCCTAAGAGTTTGCTATTGTGGGGTTGAGGGAAGCATCCCTTACCAAATTGGTGCCCTTTTAAAACTGACTCACCTTTCTTTGGCACGTAACAAACTCGTTGGTCCGATACCTTCTTCCATTGGTAAATTGAGTCAACTTGATACTCTTGATTTATATGGAAATCAACTCAGTGGTTTCATACCTCCTGAGCTTGGTCAGCTCTACAAACTGAGGAATATGGACCTCTCTATAAATTTATTGCGAGGAGGAATACCTAAAGAGTTTCAATTTTTGAAGGGCTTAAAGTACTTGGACCTCTCCCAAAATAATCTTTTTGGGAAAATCCCGAAGTTTCTCTGCAATTTTAATGATAATCTGTTATTTGACTTGTCAGGCAACGCCCTTGCTGGTTGTCCGATGGTATTTAATGGCAATAGAGGAGGAAAAAACGACGACGAGAGAAAGAGTCTCTTGCAAGCCCTCTTCATTGTTCTTCCCATTGCTATTTTTGTTCCTTTCTTTATGGTTGGTCTTATATTTTATTGTTGGGACAAGGCTAAAAGAAGTCGAAGCGAGTGTAAAGCAAAAAAGAATGGTAAACTTTTGTTCAATATGGAATTATGATGGTAGTATTGCATATGAAGACATTATCAAAGCAACAAATGACTTTGACATAAGATATTGCATTGGAACTGGTGGCTATGGTAGGGTTTACAAAGCAAGATTGCCAGTTGGCAAGGTAGTGGCCCTTAAAAAACTTCATCCCGCTAGAAGTCGAGGTGCCAGATTTTGACAAGAGTTTCAGGAATGAGGTGCAAGTGCTATCAAATATAAGGCATAAGAACATTGTGAAACTTTATGGGTTTTGCTTACACAACCAATGCATGTTTTTAGTTTACCAATACATGAAACGGGGAAGCTTATTCCATGTCCATGCGTAATGATGGTCATGCAATAAAATTGGACTGGAGTAGGAGGGTGAACATTGTCAAAGGTATAGCACATGCTTTATCTTTATATGCATCATGATTGTAACCCACCTATTGTTCATGCGCGACATTTCAAGCAACAATACTCTACTTGACTCCAAACTTTGATGCATTTGTGGCCGACTTTGGGCTCTGCGAGACTATTGTACCCCTAATTCAATCAAACCAAAGTAAAATTAAACAGGCACATACGGATATATTGCTCCAGGTTAACTCTACTACTTCTAATTCTCTTTAAATCATTTCCTTCTTTTTCTGTTTATCTATGGAATTTGTTGGAGCAAACTATGAAGGCTAAACTTCATGTAATTTCTAAGATAGTGTTTTGACTATATTGATTCACAATGCAGAGCTTGCCTACACTATGGTTGTGACTGAGAAAAATGATGTGTATAGCTTTGGGGTGGTGGCACTAGAAACAATTATGGGAAGACATCCAAAAGAGCTACTCCCATTATTAGTATCTCTTCAGCCAGCTCAAGAAATAATAATGAATGAATTCTTAGATTTACGCCTCTCACATCCAACTGATCTATCAGTCGAACACGATATTGCCGTAGTCCTTCAATTGGCATTATCATGTTTAAGTTCTAATCCAAAATCTCGACCAACGATGCAACGAGTGTCGCAAGAGTTTCTAAGATTGGATTCGAAGTAGTCATTCGTTGAAGCCTGGAAAGGTCATTTATAGGTTAGAATATGTTCCATGTGGGCAAGTTTAACAACCACATGGCACTTCTAGGTTGCAATCCAACTATTCACATTGTATAGGTGCCATAAGTTGTTAACAGAGATTACAGGATTCGGCATCCAAACGACTAGAGTATGGGGTTGCATTGCAATTTACCCTGTAATATTATTCATAAGTATAAATTTTAAAGCATCTTAATTGCAATGTTCAAATATCTCTCTCTCTCTCTCTATCTATCTCTATATATATACATATATATATATATATATATATATATATATATATACATATATACAGGGTAATGATCCATAACATGTATTTGCTATGGATCAAAAACGGGTATACACAATCTCTATCGTTCAATATAGGAACCAACGACTGAGATTAGAACTGAAAAAATTCACGTCCGCTACTATTAGTTGCTTACGACAGGTTAAACGTCCGCTACTAATACTAACGGACGACGGTACTATTTATTTTCAGCAGCATCCACTACTGTTAGTAGCGGATGATACCCATCATCCGCTCTTATTAGTAGTGGACGTAACTCGTTGTCCGCTGGTAGCGGACGTGATTTTTTCAGTTCTAATCTCGGTCGTTGGTTCTTGTATTGGACGCTAATGATAGTGTTTGCTCATTTTTAATTCATTGCAAGTAATTGCTACAGATCATTCCCCATATATATATATATAACGAGTTGATTCATAGTTAGCATTAACTATGAACACTATTAAGTAGCTAACTTATCTAAAAACTTAAGCTGACAGATAGAGGGCCCAATAATATTGTATATCGTGCTAATACTCCCCCTTAAATGCAACTTTATGGATAAGGGACAAATTGAAGTGCATTTGCACTATTTTTAAATTAATATAAAGACAAGTGGTTGAGAAGATTTGAACTCAATACTTTACACACCCAGAACTCTGATACCATGTTAAGTAACAAACTCATTTAAAAGCTTAAGTTGGTAGATGGAGGGCCTAACAATATGTTAGGACAAATGCATATTTGATTTAATAATGATATAATATATATTTGTAACTAGTAGCTTATAATAAAATTGATGTAAAAGAACTTAGATTAGAAGATCAAACTTGTTAGGTTTATATATTTCTTTAAGTAAACTTAATGAATACCTATAGGAAATTAAATAATCGTAAAGTTGTTTAGCCGATCGTAAAGCTTAGTGAATGATCGTAGAGCATTCTGATCAAGTTCGTAGAACTGTCTACTCTAAGATCGTAAAGAAAGTTGAAGATCGCAGAGTTTGCTAAAGACCGTAGAGTCTTGTAATATACCCGAAAGATTTTATATATAAAGTAATGAAAATGAGAATTGATGGGTCTGCAATTTTTAGGACTATTTTGATTATAACAATAAAATTAGTAAATAGGATAAATTCCTCTCCATAGGTTTTATATGTTATAAATGTTTTTAATTATCCTATTTATTTTGACCAAAATTACATTTCCTAAGGCAAGGAGAGTCCCTATTCCTTAAATGATTTTTCTTCACTAAAGGTTTTCAAAATAAATATATGATATATATAAGTTATTCTAAACAAAAGGCATTAGCCTTTATTCCTTCTGTTGTTCGAAAATAAAATGGGAAGCTTGAAAGATACAATTGATATAAGTGGGGCATATTTGCTTAAATAAGAAAGATGAATTTGCAAGGCCTGTGTAGCCTTGTTTCTGCCGTTGCATCAAAAATAAGTATAAATGTGGGGTCCATAAGAATTAATTGGAGAAAAGGAAAATGTAAGGCTTAAAGCCTTGTCTGGAGAATTTAGTGCATTAATTATGCATAGTTCACAGATGTTACATGGGCTAAAATTCTTTATGTTGTCCGTTGACTCCATTTTTCTAATCCATCCGTGTGATGCTTGCTTAAATCATCCGAACCATCCGTTTTAATTCAAAGCAATCCAAGCCATCGATTTCAAAATCAAATTCCCAAATTACAAGTTTACCCTTGGCCAAAAATTTCTATTAAAGGGAAGTTTTTCTTCATTTCAAAATTACTAATTTCAAAGATAAGAAAAGCTTAATCTCTCATTGCCTACATAATCTCTCTCTAAAAAGCTTTATTTCTCTTCTACCGAAAAGTTCAGATTTTTTGAAGAGAAAAATTGGTCAAAGTATTTGAGATAAGTTCTTAAATTGTTTTACTATTATTATCTCATACTTGCTTATAATTACAGATTGTTATACACATTTATATATATATATATATATATATATATATATATATTTCATCTATTCATATCAATAAAAAGCCATCTGTAGACCAATCAGGACTATATCGGAGATATTCTTCTTAAGTGAAGGAATCAACCGAACGGTACTTAGAAATTTCATTTGGCTTTTTATAGATATAATTTATATTATTTCCCAAAAGGAACAATAAAGATCTAGAAGGGGAGGTTGAATAGATATTTAATTTTTTTTAGTTTATCAAGAAGTATTACCAGATACCTCATTAAAACAAGATTGATTTTGTACAGCGGAATATTGATTTGAAAACTCCCCTTTTAGATATGTTACGATCTCCGTTCTAAGTTTAGTTCAAATTGAAGTTCGCCATTTAACACATGCATTCAACATATTAAATAATTGACAGAACGTAAAAGACTTAAAGTAAATGACACAAGAGATTTTAAAGTGGTTCGGAGACTGAACAACTCCTACTCCACTCTTATACTTTAACAAGTAGGAAATCCACTAAGAATTCGGTCGCCTCGACCGGGACACTCTTGTCCTCTTTAAGTTCAACAGACTTAGATATTTTAGTCACTAAGATAAGGACACAAAGACCTCTTTAAGCCTAGCAGACTTGGTAATTTAGTCACAGAGACAAGGACTCTCTAGCCCTAATTAGGACACTAAGACTAGGACACACTGGCCCTAATTCGGTCACTCAAGACCAGGATCTTCCGACCTTTGTTCCTGTTATTGATGTTTGTTGGAGGTGATGCTGAGATATTGTTTAAGCTCCATTATCCTCAGATACTCAACAGCTTAATATGATAATCCTTCAGATGTATTTGAGTGTTGCAATGATGCTCAACTTCTCTAGGTACTCAACATCTTCTTGTGATAATCTGTTGTGCTGCTTAGCTTGGCAATTCAGCTCCTTCTTATCTTTGGTACTTGACAACAATTCATGAACTACTAAGATGACTGCAAAGCTCCTTCTATTTTGGTACTCAGTAGCTTCTCATGATTAATGTCAAGTTTGCGTTAATACTCCTCTTCTTCTTGTTCTTAGCAGCTCTGAACATTGCTTTTGTAGTAGAGTCAATCTTCTCTACTTTTTCTTTCTTTCAGCTCTTAGTGTTCTTGATGGATCGTAGAGTGAGCTTCTGCATATTCTCTCTTGATCTTTCACTCTACGTTTTTCTGTGTTGGTCCACCATCTCTCCAACAACCTTGATTGTTTGAACGGATGCTCTTATATAGTCTGTTGGTTAATCTTACCGTTGGAAAGTGTCCGTTAGAGGTATTTAATGTGCAGATACTTATATATCCTTGATGTTGACTTTCTGGTACTTTTGTGTCAGGCTATTCTTTCTAGTCCATGACCTGTCACATTAACCTGCAGCTTTACTTGTTCAATTAACAGGTCGCTTTGTGCATACTAGCCATTAGACAGATCTTTGCTATTCATCAAGGATATATGACTGGACATCTTGGGATTTTCTGATTTTCAGCATTCCTCTGTCAGATCTCTTGTCAGACCTGACTTTAGTCTACGATTTTGTCGTCTTGGTAGAGTAGTATAAATTATACAATTGAGCTTTACGATTTGTTCAACTTTTTGCTCTATAAATGTGTGTATTACGAACTTTGGGCAGACTTAGCAACTTTATTATATTAGAGATAGTTTTACCAGCTTGTTGTCTCTTTGAAGTTTTGCGAAGTGAGCTGATGTTCCTCGATCTCTGAGTGACTCTGCGAACTGGCTTACCCTTTACGATCAGGTAGAGTATCTTTACGAATTGACCCTTACTTGTTTATACTTCCGCTTATCTTTATGATATATAATTTCTCCTTTTATCTTGATGGCTTTACTATCCTTTAGGTTACTCTGCAATGCTAGCTTTACATTAGGAAGTGGCAGAGTATTCTATGACCCATTCTTCATCCAATAATCCTTTGCTTTACTAAATGATCCCTGAGTTATTTCAACGATTAGTTGAACTGCTCTATGCTCAGTCTTTCTACAACAATCTTTGTTTTATGAGTGTGTTTTATACACACAATTTGTGTACTTTTGGCCTTGATAATTTGTAAGTTTTTGGGTATTTTATAAGTTTTATTGTATTTTTATCTTATTTTTAGATATTGTGATCTTATATTGATTTTATATGTTTTGTATTGTTTTTATGTGTTTTTACTTAGTTTTGTAGGAAATATAGCAAAAGCCATTTGAGCGTCAACGTTTGGAGTGCCTCGAGTGCCATTTTCAACTCAACATTAACATAGTAGCTGCTTGCGGCCCAATTTCAACCTTGATCCAATCCGTATCTCTCAAAACTCAAAGAACGAAAGTTGTAGATATTTTCTTCAGCTTTCCGGAACATCTTGAATCATCCCAATGCGAGTTCGTATGAGGGAGTTATGGTCGTTTTACCAACAGATTTAACATAAATTTTACACAGTGGCCACTTTGAGCTCGATTTCACCCTTGCTCGAGCTATTATCTTTTCGAACTCTAGTTATGGAAGTTGTAGAGCTACTTCTTAGCTTTCCATAATCTCTTGAATCGACTTAGTTCGCGTTCGTATGAGAAAGTTATGACCATTTTACTAACAGACATCAAAGCTGAGTCGGGGGACATCACGCTGGCGCGGGCGCGTGGGGTGGCATGGGCGTGCACGGCTGGGCAGCGCATGGGTGCGGGCACGCCAGCCAGCGCGCGGGCACAAGACTTATCAGATTTCGCGATTTGAGCGGGTTTTTTGTCATTTTTCATGGGCTACGCTAGGGTTTCTCATGGAGGCACTATAAAACATCCTTGTGGGCATTCATTTCAGACCTAATTCACTTATCGCGGCGGCTAGTTGCCAGCAATGGAGCTCTAGTGCAAAAATCAATTGTAACACCAATGGAGGCAAGATGGAGGATATCTTCCGAATGAGTTTTCCTCTCTCTAACTATTCTTTGTTACTTGTATTATCCATGGATGATTACCTAATATTTGGGATTGTTTAATTTATTTGTTATGAATTAAACTTCTATCCTGTTTTCCTTTTGATTGGTGTCATATGAATTGGTTCTTTATATTTTGAGCTTATTAATTGCTAAGGAATTGGTAATTACTTTAGTTATCTTTATGAAATTAGAAAATGAATTATTGATTAAGACTATGAATATAATGACATATGTTTATGTTATACATAACTTGTGTATTGTCAATTCATTGTGATTACTATGATCAAAAGGAGAGTTAAGAGGTTTGAACAAAGTGATGCACGCCAACTGTTTGACAAAATGCTTGTTTGTGGATATTGTGTTCTTAGCTCTTTATCTATCCTTTTATGTTTTGTATTTTTGTTATTTAGTTTAATTGTAATCTTAATTCATCGTTCTAATAAATTATTTGAATAAGATCCAAGCGTTATGAGTTAGTACTTGGGGATACATTAGAGTTAATTTCTCATGGGATCGATAACTCTCTTATCATTGTATTACTTGTTGACCGCGTATACTTGCGCGTATTTTTCGGTTACAAAATCGACCAACAAGTTTTTGGCGTCGTTGCTGGGGAATTATTCTTCTAATGTTTTTCCAATATTAATTTCAATTGATTTGATCTTAACTTGACCTTGTATTTATGTTTTAAATAAAGTCAGGTCGAGGACTATAAACCAAACGCTTCTTAGGAGGCAACCCAACTTTATTGTTTTACTTTTGTTTGACTGCATTAAATTTCTTTAGTCAATTATTTTTAGGTACCGAGTACTAAGTAATTTGGATTGCACCCCCAACTTTGAGGACTTGAAAGATGATATCAATGACGCTTAATACGTTCTTAGGGAAGTTCTTTGTTTTACTTTTTCCTATCTTAGACATTGAGGACAATGTCAATTTTAAGTTTAGGGGTAATACTTAGTGTTTGTATGTTTTTAATTTAGTATTTGTGTGTTTTAAGTGTGTTTTTTGTATTAAAAAAAAGGTTTAACTCTAGGATGTGTCTCTTGAGCATTGTTTTAATTGGTTTTGAACTAGAATCCATGGTCAGTGATAAAAATTTGATTAAATTGGTCTAACCCATGGAAAATGGACGGATGTTGCTTAATCTATGCACTTAATGTATTGTTGGTTATTGTTATACTTGTGAATCCTTCCATTTTTTTGCACTTACCCATGTGTAATGAACTAGTTGTATGCATTGGATGACTTATATTACCGAATACTTGTGGGAGATATCTATAAGCTCTAGAACTCATTTGAACATCACTTGACGCAATATACCCAAATTTGATTGGTTTGATTGATTGGTCATGTGGTGAGTTGAGATGGAGCGTAAAACACACTTACTCATAAACACATGCGTAGGGGAGATAGAGCTTAAGATGCACTCTCCTATAAAATGTTGACAAAAGAAAGAAAATATTGTATTGCAAATCTTGCGGAGGGTTGAGACGGAGCGTAAAATGCACTCGCCCATAAGAGCGGGCTTAGGTTGAAATAGAGCATAAAATGCACTCACCTAGAGTTCTTTGGTCTCAAAATTTTTGGAAACTTGTGATTTATATACATTTGCAGTGAGTGATGTGTAAACATGTAGTTTTTGAAGTTTATGTTTGATTTCTTTCATAAGGTAATGTGGTTGCATAGGTTCATCCGAGCTTGATTGGTATAATGCAATTAGGTATACACACTCGCACTCACACACACAGAGAATGGATCTAATGGAAGATATGACTAGCTATTTGAAATTCTAGACTTGCAACATTTTGAAAGTTTTCTAGAGTTTTAATGCTTTGATATCTTTGAGGCCATTGTTCAAGCTTATTAACTCATTGCTCAAGATAGTTTGATTTTAAGTGTTTAATGTTTTTTTTAGTTTGTGTGTTTTGATTGAGGATAAGAAAAAATTTAAGTTTGGGGGTATTTGATGAGTGTATTTTATACACACAATTTGGGTACTTTTGGCCTTGATAATTTGTAAGTTTTTGGGTATTTTATGTGGTTTTATTGTATTTTTATCTTATTTTTAGATATTGTGGTTTTATATTACTTTTATATGTTTTGTATTGTTTTTATGTGTTTTTACTTAGTTTTGTAGGAAATAGAGCAAAAGCCATTTGAGCGTCAACGTTTAGAGTGCCTCGAGTGCCATTTTCGGCTCAACATTAACATAGCAGCTGTTTGCGGCCTAATTTCAACCTTGATCCAATCCGTATCTCTCAAAACTCAAAGAACAAAAGTTGTAGATATTTTCTTCAGTTTTCCGGAACATCTTGAATCATCCCAATGCGAGTTCGTATGAGGGAGTTATGGTCGTTTTAGCAACGGATTTAGTATGAATTTTACACAGCAGCCACTTTGAGCTCGATTTCACCCTTGCTCGAGCCATTATCTTTCCGAACTCCAGTTATGAAAGTTGTAGAGCTACTTCTTAGATTTCCATAGCCTCTTGAATCGACTTATTTCGACTCGTATGATAAAGTTATGATCATTTTACTAACAAACGTCAAAGCTGAGTCAGGGGACAGCACGCTGGCGCAGGCGCGCGAGGCGGCATTGGCGTGCACGGCTGGGCAGCGCATGGGCGCGCTAGCCAGCGCGCAGGTGCAAGACTTGTCAGATTTCGCGATTTGAGCGGGTTTTTGGTCATTTTTTATGGGCTACGCTAGGGTTTCTCACGGAGGCACTATAAAACATCCTTATGGGCATTCATTTCATACCTAATTCACTTATCGCGGCGGCTAGTTGCCAACAATGGAGCTCTAGTGCAAAAATCAATTGTAACACCAATGGAGGCAAGATGGAGGATATCTTCCGAATGAGTTTTCCTCTCTCTAACTATTCTTTGTTAGTTGTATTATCCATGGATGATTACCTAATATTTGGAATTGTTTAATTTATTTGTTATGAATTAAACTTCTATCTTGTTTTCCTTTTGATTAGTGTCATATGAATTGGTTCTTTATATTTTGAGCTTATTAATTGCTAAGGAATTGGTAATTACTTTGGTAATCTTTATGAAATTGGAAAATGGACTATTGATTGAGACCATGAATATAATGACATATGTTTATGTTATGCGTAACTTGTGTATTGTCAATTCATTGTGATTGGTATGATCAAAAGGAGAGTTAAGAGGTTTGAACAAAGTGATGCACGCCAAGTGTTTGATAAAATGCTTGTGTGTGGATATTATGTTCTTAGCTCTTTATCTATCCTTTTATGTTTTGTATTTTTGTTATTTAATTTAATTTTAATCTTAATTCATCGTTCTAATAAATCGTTTGAATAAGATCCAAGCGTTATGAGTTAGTACTTGGGAGATACATTAGAGTTAATTCCTCGTGGGATCGACAACTCTCTCATCATTATATTACTTGTTGACCGAGTATACTTGCGCGTATTTTTCGATTGCAAAATCGACCAACAACTTGCGTAACTATTCTTCTGTCACTTTATGACCTGATTTGTACTTTGGGAGATGAGATGATTTTTATGTCAGGATCATAGATTCTGAGATGTACCTTTCTTTACTTGCAATGAAAGTCTTTGCTAACTTCTATCTGCTCAACCATCTCAGTTTTGTTATGATTCAGCATGTAGCTCTATGATCCTTATCGTACTCTTTCAAAGTTGCTTTAAGATTTGATTCTTATTTTGTGATTCCATAAAGTATTTTGCATTCAGTCTTTGCCTTATGAGCTTTGTTGGACTTTACGATTATTGTAACGCCCCCAAAATCGGGACCAACTTAATCCAAATTAGGACTAATCTTAATCTCGACTTTGTGCGTTAAATACTATCTTAATTCAGCGTTACATCGTACTTAGATCAAATAACAGCTAAAAATGCGAATCATTTAAAATTTTTCTTTCTTCCTTCTATTCCCTGAATTGCAACCTTTACGATTATATAATTCAAAATCACTTTTAATCTATGATTCATTTCATCAGAGTAGTCATGAGTATGCTCAACTTAATCCTCAATGTGAATTCTTTCTTATATAGTATTATCACTATAGAGCTTTATATTACAAAGCAATCATCACAACATAATCAGAACATATATTCTTTATTTATTGAATATCTCTGAAATTTACACATCTGTCAATTACATATATCAAAACTATCAACATAGTTCTATACCACTTCTAATTCAAGAAAATTTAACCTTGGCATGTCTTCTAATCCTTATCGTCTAGATAATTAGAAATATCCCATCATATCATTAACCTGCAAAAAGTTTATTTTTGCAAGATTGAGCTCGACAGCTCAGCAAATCAAACAGTTTTCATGCTTCACGTAGTACATAATTTCATGCTCAGTTCATACATCATAATCGTTCTTCTACTCTTATCATTCATGCATTATAACTCTAAACAATGCGATTTCATATGCTTAATATATCACATATCACATATCACATATAGATTGAGTTCCATAACTCAATCAACTTAGTCATAATTTGATTTTCATAATTCATAGAGCATAGTATGGAATTTAACATGCTTATGAAGATCTCATTCATAATACGATAAAGATTACATATAATCAATATCAAATTCATATAACACAAAAGAACTGAAAGACTTGCCTGTGATTAACTAATCTTGCTTATGCTTATGCTCGACGTTCATCGCTCGGCGTTCGTCATTTTACGCTTATCGCACAATTGTTATAATACTTATACTTTCATTCACCATATAACCTACACATAAATTAATCCACGTTAAACATTCATCACATTTTCACTTTCCGTTTAAAACTTAGTATAAACTATATATTAGTTTTCAAATCCTACATCGAATTTCAACTCGGATTCATCAATATACACATAAGTTAGTTTATATATATTAATATCTTAATTACATCAATTTATATATATACCTTAAGACCTTTCTGTTCAAGATAGCATAATAATTATTTATTATTTTTTTCATATACCTCACCATCCTTGTATGTAAATCTTTTATCAGTACCTCGTTGAGATAACCATGACCAACAGAACCTGCATCAATTTTAGAACTTTGACTTTCAAATGCAATTTGTTGGTGTCTATTATATCTCAATGGGGAAGTCAACCACATCACTAAGCTCCAGGCCATTATCAAATCTAATACATGAATATGACAGTACCCACATACAATAAAAGGTCTGCCAGAATGGTTATAGTCAGCTTCTTAGGCTACACAATCAGTTGAATCAATGTATTGGCAGGACATTAGAGGTTGCTTAACTGAATATATCAAGGACTCAACTGCAGCATCCTTAAGACCGATTTTTTTAAAAAAAACCAAATATGCAGAAATTTCTCGTCAATACTTTTAATCAATCAAGTATATATGACTCTGATTATTCTTGTTCACAAACTTGACTAATTTCCCCTTTTATGCTTAACAGCCTCTAAGAGGCAATTTTTCAAATACACTATGTGCATCAGTTTTAAAAACAGAGCTCATACATGTTTACATGTATATCTAGCCAAAATTTTCTTCCTTATTATTTTATATAACCTACAGAAAACCTCCATAACCATTCACAGGCCAATTGCAATAGTTATCACATTAAACACATATACTACTACTCAATTTTCTAGGAACATAGAAGGAGTATATGAATTACCTTTTGTTTAGTGTATTAATAGAATTCTTGCTTAAATTTTGATTCTTGGCTGCTTTACATCCCTCCCAGAATAATAAGTTTCTTTAATCTTTCCCCCACACCAATATACAATATCAATTCCTTGTTGAATTCTTTGGTTCCAGCCGAAATTAGTAAGGTTTTGGTGTTAATAACCTTGGAATTGTAGAAGTTTGACAACTTAGAAAGAGAAGAAGAAATGGAACGGAAATGGGAAGGAAGAAGAGGAAGGCTGAGACTGTTTAGCTTTCATTTTCGTCTGATAATGAGTTACATCACTGACTCTTTACATTTAGCTTAGTGTACTGCTAATACCCTTTTTAGTTTGACAGCTCATGCTTAGCCTGTAATAACCGTGAAATTTTAAACTCCATTATTAGTTAAGTATAAATTTTAATTTTTAATGAGTTAGCTTTGTATGCTTATTTAAATCTTGTGTGATTAATTGGTTATGTGATTATGTGCTTTCGCGTAACTGCCAGAATTTATTAAAGGGGGGTCACTAATGAGTTAATTAGATTAGTAGACTAGCCCTAAAGTTTAATATCAGAAGAATGGATAAAGTTGTCTATTAAATTAAATATTCAATTTACTTGAATATAGTGGAAGAATTTAATGTGCATAGATTAATTAATATAATTATTAATTAATGTGTGCAACATAGATATTAATATTTAATAGTCCATTTAGTGGGTTAATACTAAACAGACTAGATTAAGTTATTAATTCCATCTTTTATGTAATTACGAATTGGGTAATAAAGGTATACTAGAGTAATTGGGTTTATATGGTATGACTTATTTAATTAACTAATAGCAATAGAAGAAGACACAAATTATGGGACAAAATCCCTTCATCAGTCGTGTCTGGGAAGAGAGATAGAGAAATGAAATTTGAATTTATGAACAGTGGGAGTCTGATCCCTTCTTTTCCTCCTTTTCCCAGCCGCGCCTAGCCTATTGCTATTGCTTGTATCAGAAGAAGAAATCCTAGCTGAAGATTTGGGTTGATTTGATTTTCTGCATTACCCATCATCTTCTTCCCATTCCCGTTGGTTAACCAAATTGGACCATTTCATTGTTTGGATATTGAATTCTCCATAAATTGGAGCTTTGCCTTCATAATTCTAGTTGCTAGATTTTCCACTAAGTCATATAGTGAGTGAGTATTTTGTGAGGTGCTAACAATCTGCATTTACGCATTTAAGGAGCATCAATTTAGCATCAAAAAGGTACACTAAGTTCTTCATTTATTAGTTGATGAACTTTAAAAAAATCCATGATTCTTGTCAATTAGTTTATAATTGATTGCCATGTGGCTATCTTGGTTGCGTATGAGTATAATGAACTCTCTGGGAATACTCTAAATTGCCTTTAGAATGGTTAAATTATATGAATGGTCGGGTTCTGCAGATGCAGAGCCGATCTTGTGCTTCAGCAGGAGTGGCGCGGTCGCGCCACTCCCAAGGCCAAACCAAGCGCGGCCGCGCCATGCATCAGTTTTGGTTGTGTTGTTCTGTCATGTTGCAGCATGTTAGTTAGTTCATTCATGTATACAACTAGAGTTGCTATGTGTCTAGGGTCCCTGTAAATACCTTGAGTTGTATATAGATTTTTCTATGTATGTATTTCTTAAAGAAAGCCTGGACTTTGAAATGGCTTGACAAAACCTATGTCTTTTACATTCTGACCATGTGAGCATGTATATATGGCTTAAATATATATTCAAATGCATGTGAGTTATGATTTCCAAGTTGTCTTGCATAGGCTAAGTTGCGTGAGTTGTCTTAGTATGATTTTTTCTAAGGAAAACATCGTGTTTGAAGACGGATGTCGTCCATCTCCGTATGAGTTGTGTTCTGACCATGCAAGCATGAATGTTAGGACTCAATATGCCTCTAGGCATGATTTTTGTGATCATCATTTTGCTAAACATGATTCTGATATATGCTAGTATGTCTAAGAAAGGGAGATTTCAAGTATAAGCTATGTGTTAATGTGTTCGCATGTTGATTTCGTATGAACATGCATATTAAGTCTTGTATAGCCTCATTATGTGGTATTATGACCATAGTAGCGGGTTCCTTGCGAAACGGACTTGATTAGCTTAACGTATGGAAATTTCGAACATATAACTTGATATGGATTTAGAATGAGCATGCTAGGTTTAGTTGATAATAATATGAGCGTGAATGTTTGATTAGTATCAGTTGCCTGCATGCTAGCTAGTAAGTCCGGATTCCTACAGAATGAAATCCATTCTTGGTCTGTCCAGTTAGTGGCGCAGCCGCGCCACTCCCAAGGAAAAAACAAGCGCGGCCGCGCCGGTCGCCATTGTTGTCCAGTTATTTTAATTTGTAAACAGAGCCTTTGTGGCGCTCCCAAATTCGGGTACTTGAAACTCGTACTTGGTGCATCACAATACCATTTCTTTGAGCTGTTTAATATATTATAAACTTAATATTTATATCAAAGTTGTCTATTCCCTAGGTATGACAACCTTTAATTACATTCTTTACATGTTACATAATATATATGATCACAATACAAAAGACTAATTATTACAGATAACACCATACAACTTATTACTTCAGCTTTCCCTTTCCCTTATCCTTACCAGAGCCTTCTGGTCGATCACGCTTAGCTGAAAATATTTAAGTCAAAGCAAGAATGAGCATTCAATTGCTCAGCAAGTAATAACAATTATAATAATGCGGTGAAGAAGTAAATGTTTTCTTTGAGGACTACTTCTACCACGAATCAATAGTGGTGAAGTCATTTGAAACCATTCTTAACAACATATCAAATCATTTTAAGATTTTTGAAACAACAGAGTGACTTTTGAATACTGAGTGGTCAAAAGACCATGAACTGTCATTTTTCATTTTTGAAAAGGTTTAAACAGAAATTCATCTGTAAACCGTCTGGTCTTACGGACACGGAGGATGATCAGTCCCATTGTGCCCTGTATTGATCAACACTATGGAATACATCACTGCCATTGGCGCATAAAATTTTTCATCACCGCTTTTAGCGCATAAAATTTTCCCATTTCAGGTTGTTCATACTCAGTCTGGAGTCCTAACTAAAACAATTAAGTTGGACGACTTTATCATAACCAATAACATTTGACAAATACTTTTCAAACCGTGTTTAGCTGGGACAAATAGCTTAAACAATCTTTAAACTAGGTATACATATCGAAATTTAATAGTATGTATCAGAACTTGTCAACGAATTTCAAATTCAAGGGTAATTGATAATGTACAATAGTTCATACAAGTGGGGACCAAACTTAGAATACAAATTTTCAATATGAGTCATAGCAATTCAGTAATGATATACTTTTACCAATGAACGAATAGAAGTAAATTCGAATTTATAATAATTATAACAATTTGTGCAAGTGAGGACCCTTGCACAAAGAACAAAATAATTTTGATTATAAATACATCACATGAGACAATATCGAGATATTTGAAATCAATAGATAGCTTGAATAAAATTTAAGAATACTTGCATAACATATGGATCCATTGCATAAACTAAATGCAAGGGTTACGATAATTTCATAAACGAATAACAAAGATCATCATGGATATGAATAATTAACAATAATTATTCATGAGCATGCTTTGAAATTGATAACTCATGTTGAGTTAGGAACTAACAATAAATGTAAGAAGTTTAGCAATAATCAGGAATTTGCACAATATATACCTGTTTGTACGAAATAAAAATAGTGCATAAGGTTTAGATACTTGTACAGTAAAGAAAGAGTTCAGATACTTGCACAACAAAAGATTGAGTTAAGGAACTTGCTTACACAGATCCAATTCATAAAGTAAATGAAAAGGATGGGATACTTGCATACATACACCTATTGCATAAAATAAATGTATAGGTTCGGATACTTGCACAATAAAAGATTGAGTTAAGATACTTGCACAATAGAAGATTGAGTTAAGATACTTGCACAACATAAGAATCCAGTTCATAATATAAATGAAAAGGATGGGATACTTGCTCAATGTAAAAGTTGAGTAAGATAGAACTTGCTTAGCAGAATAACAGTAAGATCTGAATACTGGTATAACATGAACCATGTATACCATATACCTGTTTGCACAAAATAAAAGTAGTGCATAAGGTTCAAATACTTGCCTTGGTCGTTGACTACTGCTACACAATTTAATATGACTTCTTTTGAAAGACCTACCAGTCATAAGATTGATCTTTCAATCAGCAAATCATATTATACCTTATAATATCACTTCTTTATAAGTAAATTATCTAACATTCAACCACATAATCAAATATTAGATAACACATTAACACTATACGCATTCAATTCTAAAGCTAGCACACATCGAGTCTTTAACAGTGTTCAATAAAGTATGCTGAGTGGTTTCCCACAAACAACCAACAAACTAGTTTCCGTCTCGTCTACACTGTTTTCACAGTGAGTTAGATCGGTTGCTAGTTCGTATATACCTTCGCTCCCTGAAGGAATTGTTTATCCCAGATACTATACATCGACTATTAAAAAGTACGATTGTACCACTACTTTATAAATTAACACTAAGTCTTTCATTATATAAGTCTTTCTTTACGTTCATGTAGGTTAAACACCCAATCCAGCAAACTGGATTCTAAATCCAGCAAACTAGATGGCAATCCAGCAAACTGGATCCCAATCTAGCAAACTGGATTCCAACCTGGATTACAATCCAACACACTGGATTCAAACTATTCAATTCAGCCAACTATTTTTTCAATCCAGTAACCTGAATTCGAACTATCCTACAATACAGTAAACTAGATTCGAACTAACTTATAATCCAGCAACCTGAATGCACACTATTCAATTTAGTCAACTATTTTTGTAATCCAGCAACCTGAATTCAAACTATATTCTACAATACAGCAAACTAGATTCACTAATTCAGCAAACTGGATTCAAACTATTTTCCATTTTATTAAATAACTCATTTAATCGTTCCAAAATGCCATAAACATTATACTTCCTTGCAAATGACTAAAACCATTATTAAAAATCTGTATATATATCCAATATAGGGTTTTCAAACTATAAAAATCCATTTTCCAAATTTTCAACTTCACATAGTTAATTCAATTCATTTATTCATAACTTCACTATTTACATGAAAAATAGCAAACCATCTTCAAAATCATTTCTTTTCTGGAAATAGACTATATATAGTCCCCTTATGAAAATATATTTTTTCTGAAATTTTTAAAATCTATTTACTATATTTAAATAGTTCAAAATAGTCAAATGTTGCTACATTTTTCATAAATCGAAACTTTGTTAGACAATTCTAAAATTTATATGGTATATACCTGCTATATACATATACTCCCAGTAATTATTTCATAATTTGTAGAGTTAACCATAAAGCGTTATTCAAGAATATGTTTGACAATGGTCCCTCACGATAAAATCCATAACTTTTATTCTACATGGTCAAAAATCCTCAAATTTTTACAGGACTCACATAACTTCTCATATTATCATCCAAAATTTTCCTAGAATATTTAGAGCGAAAAATAGACAAAAATGCCCTTGGATGTGAACAGTCAGCAAGCTTTATTCCAGTTTTGTCCACTACCCGGACTGTTTTGACTAAAACAGTCCCTACGAATTTTGTACTAATTATTTTTGAGTTCTACCACTTGGGTTTAGGATTAACTAACACCATTCTTTGACGGATCGCAAAAAGAGTTTGTAGATCTCAAGTTATAAACTTATAAAGTAATAGAAAGTTAGGGTTTTCCAACTTTTTAGAAACTAGTTTTAGGTCTTTTCTTTTTCTAAACTCTTAAACCCCCAAATAGGTAAGATCTAAACACAAAACACTTATTAACATGTATATATAGAGTTCTAGGGTCCAAGATCATAAACTTTATATCATAAAAAATAATCAAACCAAAACAAAAGAAATACACTTGATTAAGGTAAAAAAATATTATACCTTGGCTTTATTTTCTTTCCCCTTCTTCCTAGGTTTGATTATGAAACTTTGAAGCTTGCTAAAATTTCTCCTATCTTGCCGTGAGCACTTCTCTCTTCTCTCTCAATATAATTTTGGAAAGAAGAATGGATGAAAGAGAAGGAAGTAGATTTTTAATTTCTATTTTCTTTCTCTCTCTAACTTGGAAGAAATGAAGATGAACAAGTTTTGCTTTATTAAATCTAATTACTTGCATAACCTATAGATATATAAATTATATCTATATATTTTGCCATTATTAGCTAGTACACCCATTTGTCATAATTAATTATTAGTACTTTCTTCTCCATTCTTACAAGCAAGCCTTTAAAATTTTAACACCTCATACCCATGGGCTGTGACGCCCCCAAATCCGGGTTTCTTAATCTCGAATTCGGTGCTCACGATACTCAACGACAAACATACTTTCTAACTAAATGCGGAATAATAAACATACATTGTTTATTGAAATAATAATAAAGTCTTACAGTCTTGGTCCCAAGGTTCTTTAACCTTAACATAAAACGTACCCTTAATACAATAAAAGGTTCACTTAATCAAACAACATTCAAAAATTAACTAGTGCATAGGCACTATCGGGCATCTATTCTTGCACCTTCCCTTTTCCTTTGTCTCCTCTAGACGTTTCTGCCTTAGCTGAAATGAAGATCATGATATAACAAGGGTAAGCAACTAATTTGCTTAGCAAGTATATACACAAAGAGATATATTATGATAGAAGGAAATTTTGCTTTCAATGTTCAACAACAGTATAGAAGTGTGAAGAATCATGAATTATCAGTCAACAGTGAATATTCGAATAATTGAATGTCAATTACTGAGTGGATTGAAATAACCAAGGACGTTTTCCAAGGTTCTCAGCATGTACGCTGGACCTCTTAAAAAGTTTTGGTAATCGAGGGGATCAGCCTCTCATACCCCGTGATTTATGCATAAACACTTAATAACCAGCATTGATATCATGCCTTAAACAAGTTTATCCTTTTCTCGGCCAAGAGTTTTTACCATAGCAATTTAATAAGAACAGCTTTTAAAATACCATTGTCTTAACCAATTTAGACATGCTGGATCTAGCTGATACAAATAGCATAGATCTATCTCATAAACAATTCATGCTTGGAAGAACTTTAATTAAATTTACAGTTCAATCATAGTAGGATAGGAATTCAATTGCACAAGGTGCGAATCTCAATAACCAGTATAGATGTGAATAATCAACAATAATTATTCACTAACATGCTCCGAAAATAATAACTCGAGTTTGAGTTAGGGAACTTGCAATAATGTAAGAAGTTTAGGGTTAGGAACTTGCCTGTATGCTCAGCTACAATTAATTCTAGCTTTAACTATTTGGCCTTGAAGAACCTAACATGGATAATGTCGATCTTTCAATTAGTACTGCGTAGTTGTACGCCGATACGCTTATGCTATTTATTTAACAATTAAGCAATTCACATAGCACACAGTAAATAAACTTATAGTAAATTTTATAGGGCACTTAATTGATTTCTAGATTGGTGGTTTAAATAAATTAGCCATGTATCCCTTAAGTAATAAACACTTATTAATCCCTTAAACAATTAATTATAATTGTGTAATTAATTAACATTACTTTTTCTTAAGTAATATTCATTTATTAAACCCTTAAATAATTAATTATAGTTGTTTAATTAATGAGTTATTTAAACTCTCTCTATTTTATTAACTCTATCTTTATTTAATTACTATTAAATAGTAATTAATTAATTATCTTTAGTTATTATTATTAATGGTAATTAATAACTAATTATGTTCACTTATTATTTAATTATTAATTAAATAATAATCGAATTATAAATTTTTAATTGTCTTTAATTATTATTTAAGATTAAATAATAATTAATTAGGTTTGTTTATTATTTAAAGTTAATCAAAGAAATAAATAATTAATTAGTAACTATGAATTATCTTTAGTTATTATTTAATAATAAATAATAACTAATTAGATTTATTTATTATTTAAGGTTATTCAAATAATAGTTAATTAACAAGTATGAATTACTTTTAGTTATTATTTAATAATAACTAATTAGGTTTATTTATTATTTAATGTTAATCAAATAATAAATAATTAATTAGTGAGTAATAATTATCTTTAGTTATTATTTAATAATAAATAATAACTAATTAGATTTATTTATTATTTAAAGTTAATTAAATAATAAATAATTAATTAGTGTGTAAGAGTTACCTTTAGTTATTATCTAATAGTAAATAATAACTAATTAGGTTTATTCATCAATTAAGGTTAATCACATAATTATTAATGAACTTATCTTTAGTTATTATTTAGTAATAAATAATAACTAATTAGGTCTACTTATTATTTAAAGTAAAAATAAATAAATCAAATAAATAATTTACTTTACATGGAAAATATAATAGCATATAAGGCTATTATTTTATTACTTCTTATTCATACCTAAGTCTTATCTAATGAGTTTTGTTTATTGATAAAGACTTGATTCAGACGTATGTAGTATCTTTATTTATTGGTAATAAATAATTACTTTATTAGCTTCATTTATTATTTAATATTAATTAAATAATAATTAAATATTTATTATCTTTATTTATTATTTATTGATACATAATAATTAATTAACTTACTAATTTTTATTTGTATCCACCGTGTGATGGACAATCATACCCCATGAGTAAAAATTTGGTTCAGGCATTCAAATTAAACTGAAGCTTGATTCTAACCATGTTGCTGTCTGCACAAATGATATCAAATGAAGATAGCCTTATTCATGCATTACATCAAACATTTGGTGGCCATACAGAGACTCGACATTAGCCTAACTATTGTGCCTAATTGAGTTGCCAGAACTCTATGGCTCTCCAGCATACAGAGTTCCAAACAACACAACCCAATTTTCCAGTTCAAGAACAATATATTACAACCCAACAAGAGCATCCTTATATAATATATACTACAAACAATATAATATAACCCAACACAGCACAATTGGTTGCTACAACTGTAATGTCCGAGGATTTTGATGTAATGTCCGAGGATTTTTAAACATCGTATTGATTTATTTTAATAAATAAAGTTCATTTTATATATAATTTTATAAATTTAATTGGACCCATGTAAGAATGTTTATTTAATTATATAATTATAGGTCCAATAAACTTCTTGCATTAAAGGGGCTCATTATTAGTGCGATTTAAATTAATGGGTTAACTCCCAAGATTTTATTTGGAAGAAATTGGAAGAAGATTAATAAACAAATTTATTTTATTATTACCGGATTAAAATAATTCAAATAAGGAATTATTGGTGAAATAAATCTTTATTCATTAATTGAATTACTTAATTCAAATTAAATATTAAGAGCATAATAATTTTAAATTGGGCTATCTCTTTTATTTCAATAGACCCAAAAATTTAAATAGGCAAGCTCAATTCCCTTTATTTCCCTTGTTGGGCCGACCAAGTGAGAAACTCCTTATTAATTAAAATCAGTTGGGCTGAGAGCCCATTTCCTTAAACCCTTTTGTTTCACCCGGGTTGGGTCATGATATCGGGTCGACCCATCCTCTTCCATCCCAGGCGGGTTGCTCAAATTGGGGCTGGAGACATGTCAAAACCAACGAAACCAAATTGGGGAAGAACCGAACCAAGAAATCAAACCTTCAGCTCAGATAATCGATCCAAGCAAACCTCAGGGAATCCAAAGCCTAGCCTCTCTAATCAAGCAACCAAGCAACAGAGGTAGGGGCGCTAGGGCTGCTAAGTCAATCGGACGGGACAGGGGAGGAGGCCGGCGCGATTGACGTGAGAAATCCACCGGTGAAGCAATTAGGGTTAAATCAAGCATCAAGCTCAAAGCCCTCAATCAAACGGGACAAGTGCATAGCTGAACCAACTCAGTACCTAGCAACTCTAACCCCTCAAATCGAACGGGAAAGTCGCGTCAGCCAGCGTGAACCGAGGCAATCGATTGCTTGGACTGGGGAAAGGGGCTAACGACCGGCGGTTCAAGGACTCGAGGGGACAAGCAAGCGACCGGTGATTTGACCGGAGGGAGGAAACGCACGGCTCGAGAGTGCCGGCTGAACAGCTGGGGTCAGATAAGTGTCAACATGTACCCCTGACAGTCACCCTCTCCTACCGCCGGTTATTTCCTCGATCGATTGGGGGTATTACCCAACGATTGGGTAAATCCTTTCTATAAATTGAACACCAAAGCCGAAATTAAGCTGCTAGAAAATTTGTAATTCAGAGAAAGAAGAGGAGTCGCAGCAAAGAGGAGCAGGGGAGGCCAATAGGGGATGTCCGGTTTGATCAATTATTTTGGGAGAAGAAGGAGACAAGCAGTTCGAACGACATCAAGGTATTAAGCAACTGCGAAGGTTGTTAAATTTCTGTAATGGTTTGGCTTGATTTAGGTTACTTCTAGTATAACAGTAGGTTATTGTAACTGCCTTGGGTTGAAAATTTGACCTGGTATAATAATTTTAGGTTGGTTGAAATTTTTGTTGTTATTGCTTGGGTCAACAAATCGGCTAAAGGTATTGTATTGGATTAATTGTTTTGCTGCATTGGATTAATGATTTTTAGAAGTTGCTTTGGTTGTGCTGTGTTAACTCTTTGATTGGGTTATCTTAATTTAGAAATATGGTATTGTAATATCAATGGTATTGGGAAATATAGACTCTCTGTGTTGGTTTATATCACTGTGTAGTTGTATATCACTGTATTGAGGATGACTATTGGGTCTCTGTAAATTAAAGGACCCTAGAATTCTGTAGCTTAGATCGATACTGAAAAACTGGTGGTATGTATAGATATCCATTTTAACTAAGAACCAGTATGGTCATTGAATCTGTTTGGAATGTTTGTCTATTGTGTGGGATAATAGTTTTAGTTAGCCTGAATAAACCGCAGGAATTCATTGTCTGGTACGATAAAATGTGTTGTTGTTGGTTGACACGCTAAGTTATTATACCAGAACTGTGATATAAGCCTTGATGAGGGCGTTTTACAAGCTTCGAACATGAGTATTGTTATACCACCAGTATCTAACAATAATCAAGTGACTATTATTGGCTTAACTGTTGATGATTATTTGATCTAATAAAGTTAATAAACAAGTAGTTATTATTTGACTAATATTAAATAATAAGATTAATAAATTAATTAATTAATTATTATTTGTCAATAAATAATAAATAAAGATAATAAATATTCAATTATTATTTAATAATAATAATAATTAAATATGAATAAAGTTAATAAAATAATTATTTATTATTTATTAATAAATAATAAATAAAGGTACTAAGTATTTAATTATTATTTAATAATAATAATTAAGTATAAATGAAGTTACGAAATAATAAGGATGGTAAGTACTTAATCATCAATGAAATGATGATTAAGTATGAGGGAGATTAATAAGTTAATTATTTTTGGGCCTTAATAAATAAAGATAATAAACACTTAGCGATTATTAATATTTAATAATAATTAAGTGTGTGTAAATTTATACCTTAATTAATGTTGAATAAAGAACAAGTATAAATTAAATTACCCCTAAGGTAATGGTAATTAAGAGTAAATCAACTAAATAATTGATCAATGGTTTTCCGTTATCTTTAAACCAAAATAAATTTATTTTATAAGGATTGTTAAACCATACCTAGATACAATTAAAGGTAATAAATTGAGTATTCAAATGATAGTGACCATGATTAATTATTATCTGTTTAAATAGCATAAGTGAGTGTATCAATATACAATTACGCAATGCTAATGGATAAACCAACTCTACCAACTGATAGGTTATCCAAGGTCAAGTAATTAAAGCTAAGATTTAATTGTAGCTGAGCAAACAGGCAAGTTCCTAACCCTAAACTTCTTTCATTTTTTTCAAGTTCTTCTCAATCAATTTTTGGCATTGAGCAAGCTTTTAAACCTTATGTATTGTTTTAATTCGTGCAAAAAGGTATATATTGTTGCAAGTTATTCTTTAAGCTTGAATCTTATTTCCGAGCACGCTTTAAGTGGTCTAATTATTTTTAAAATTATTCCACATCTGTATATTTATTGACATTCGCACTCGTGCATTTGAAATTCGTATATTTAAATTCAGGAATTTATAAACCATTCATGGTTAAGTCTGAACCCTTGTTCGGTCAGACAATTATGTGAGAATTTATAAAAGCTATCCGAACCAATCAATGGTAAGGATTCTTAGACTGTATGAACACCCCTTTATTTATAGGGGAGTACCCCACGTACCGTATATAAGGTACAAATAGCAGAATTAAGTGTTATGCATATACATAGGGTACGCGAGGCTGATCCCCTCAAGTACGTTATTCTGTAGCCAGTAACCAGAGGGTCAACCAGCTATTGACTCCTTTGGAAGTTATCGTTCAAAGTCTATTTGTCTATCAATTGTTCTAAAAGCAATTATCGTTCTTGCTTCTGATTTTTCAAATGTTGAAATTCCTTAATATCCCTTCATCATGATATATCCTTATTGTCATACTTTAAACTTGTTGGGCAAACTCGTTGCTCATTCTTGCTATATCATTATTTTATTGCAGCTAAACCCGAGACGTCAGGGAAGAACAAAGGAAAGGAAAAGATGAAGTGATAGACTTCATGTAGCAAATGTTAAACTTATGTGTAGATAATTTCTGTTATTGTAATTTAAGCCCTGACATTTATCTAGGGTATGGATTTGTGTAAGTATTTAAGGTTATTTGTATTCTGGGACTAGTAACACCTTGTAATGAACAACATATGTTTATTTTATTCCGCATTTTTAGTTACCATATGTTGTTAGAGGTGAATGTTTGTATTGGATCGTGATGACCGGATCCGGGTATTTGGAGACCCGAATTTGGGGGCGTCACAGGTTGGTATCAGAGCTGTAGGGTTATAAACTTTAGGATCGCGAAACCTAGGTTATAACCTTCATAGTAAACTCGTATTGAGTATTAGGAGATAAATCGAGGAGATTTATCATATGTGGTTTTGATGAATTGGGAATTCATCGAGTCGAGTAGTACCCAATGAAATATAATTTCATTTCTTCAATGAATATATTTTATTGCTGTACTAATGATAATTTTTGTGTGTTTGTAGGATGGCTGCCGTAGGGGAGACTAGTGGAGCCCGTGAGGAGGAGGAGGTATTTATAGACATACCAGTAGTTGCGGAGCAGCTGGTGGGCTACGCTCCTACTACTGCCCCAGGATTTTTACAGGAGGAGTCCGAGCCGGAGGAGGACTACCTTAGGGAGCTACCAGAGCCGGTAGTAGGAGGGGTTATGAGGTCGGGCAGTCAGGATCCAGAGGCTGAGGAGGAGGACCCCGAGACCGAGGGGGAGGAGCCACCTGCTGATGTTGATGGCATGGGGTCCACTGCCGATGATATTATCGAGGGGTTGACTGACAGAAATGAGGAGCTGGAGGCTCGGATTGCTCATCTGGAGGAGCAAAATCAGACCCATCAGTTTATGGAGGACCAGTATAGAGACTTAGCCTACCAGCTCGAGCATGACTTAGGGGTGGCTAAGGTACAGCTGCAGGGCTACGAGTCCTCAGCACAGTAGGTCGGACCACTGCTACATCAGCTAGTGGCCCGAAATGCTGAGTTGAGAGAGAGGTTGGAGCAGAGGGATCTGCAGATCGCCCACCTGAGGGCGAAACAGGAGGCCATGAAGTTCGAGATTGGGCTAGAAGTTGCTGAGAATGTCCGAGTGAGGGACGCCTGGGTCAGAGCAGCAAGTAGAGTTGACCTATTGGAGGACTGGTTAGAGGCTGGGCGGTGAGGATCGAGACCCTAGGATATGCCCTAGATGCAGCCTACAGGAGGCCCTGGACTGAGATAGGGGAGTCCAGTCGCTATGTTCGTCGCAGGGTCGGGGATGGAGCATTCTCTGGTCAGCAGGCTCGGATCCGTCATGATGAGCAGTGATTTGATGGAGCAGTTGATTTTCTTTAGTACAGTCAGTCCCACTTTTTGTCATATTAGGGACAGATTTATGCTGTCTTGTGAAGCTTTATATCTGTATTTATGCTTGGGGTAGCAGTTAAACCCCAACTTTTGTGATCTTTAGGGATGAAAGATTAGGATTCCCCACTTTTGTCTAGGGGGAAAGGTTATTGATGGATAGTGCACGCAGTGGCGCATTTATAGTAGTATGCCACAGGTTTAGTCTTGTAATAAAACAGTGGTATATGAATATAAATGCAAATGTTTCACTTAAATCAAATGTGATGATAGATATTTTGCCCTTGATTACTAATTTTAATGACATGTCGTGCGGAATGTAAAACTATAGGTAAAAGTCAGCGGATTTTCCTTATTCAAACCATGCCGAGAGGAAGGCCACGTAACCAACGAGTTGAGGAATCAGAGAGCGAAGTTGGAAATCAATCCAACCCAATGAGGATGTTCGCCGAAATGCTGGCAGAAGCCATGCAATCAAGGCCGCCACAGGGAGGGGCCCAAGCAGCGGCCGAGCCAGTGCATCATCTGGCAAATTTCAAGGATTTCAAATTGGTCGGACCACCCGAGTTCAAGGGAACTCTTAACCCAATAGAAGCACAGACCTGGATAGAAGAGATAGAGAAGGTCTTTGAGGTGGAAAGTGTGGCAGAGGAACAGAAAACGAGTTTTGCTACCTTCATGTTAAAAGGCGAGGCAAACTACTGGTGGAAGGCCAACAGAGGCCGAGTGGAAGAAGGCACTGTCGCTTGGGATCGTTTTAAGGAAATGTTCTTGGAAAATTACTTTCCAGAGAGCATGAAGCAAGAGATGGAGATCAAGTTCCTGGAACTAAAACAAGGGAACATGACTGTGGCGGAGTACGCAGCTAAGTTCAATGAGTTGGCACGGTTTGCAACTCACCAGGTCAGCACCGAGGAAAGGAAAGCTCGTAGGTTTGAGCAAGGGTTGAAACCATGGTTATACCGTTCGGTTGCGGTACTAAAAATCAAGACATTTGCAGAGTTGATGGAGAGGGCAATCATTGCAGAGTGGTGGCAGTTGAGGCCCTGGCTAAGTATAATCAGGAGAAGAAGAAGGGTCATGAAGGCCAGAAGTCAGGAAGCAGCGGGGGCAGCAACCCCAATAAGCGCAAATGGAATGAAAGCCAATCACGTCGGGAGTAATAAACCCGGAGGAAAACCAGTCTGGAGGGGAGGCGAAGAAGCCAGGCAGGTGCAGTAATTGTGGCAAGAACCACATGGGAGAATGCATGAAGGGAAAGAGTGTTTGTTACCGGTGTGGGCAACCGGGACACATGGCTCCCCAATGTCAGAATAAGCCAAAGGGGGGATGTTTTTCATGTGGAGCACCCGACCACCAAATGAGGGATTGTCCGAAGAAGAAGGGTGACGCCGGGAGTGGCAACAGGAACAACAACAGCGGGAACAATAACTGGCTGAGCTATGGGGCACCAGCCAGTCAAGCTAACAGGCCGACAGCCCGCACGTTCAACATGACTGTCCAGGATGCAATGGAATCCAAGGACGTGGTGTCAGGTATCATCCCAATCAATGATATAAATGCATATGTGTTATTTGATTCGGGTGTTACTTGCTCTTTCGTTTCCGAAGAATTTGCTAGTCAATTAAAGTTACCTTGTGAAAAGTTAGAACACCCTATGAACGTAGAAGTAGCAAACAAAGAAATTGTCCCCGTAGAATACATTCATAGGAATTGTTGTGTTGAATTGCGAGGATTTAAGCTCAACGTGGATTTGATACCCATCTGGCTGGGAGAGTTTGATGTAATCCTGGGAATGGATTGGCTATCAACCCACGGAGCAGTTATTGATTGTAAGGAAAAGTGTGTACACCTGAAGACTCCTAATAAGTCGAAGGTAGTATTTTACGGCAGTAAGTCACCAAGACAATCTTGTTTGTCTTACTATGATGCAGACGAGAAGATTACTTAAGAAAGGTTTGCGTGTGTTATTTGGCCTATGTGGTCGATACTCGTCAGGTCGGGGATGAGATGAGTCAAATTACCAGTCGTGAGAGATTTCACCGATGTCTTTCCCGATGAACTTCCGGGACTGCCGCCGGATAGGGAAACCGAGTTCGTTATCGATTTGGCACCGGGAACCGCACCAATATCGAAGCCGCCGTATCGAATGGCACCTGTAGAGATGAAGGAGTTGATGGTGCAACTGCAGGAACTGTTAGATAAAGGTTATATCAGACCGAGCGTGTCCCCGTGGGGAGCGCCAGTTCTGTTTGTAAAGAAGAAAGACGGTTCAATGAGGCTTTGTATCGACTATCGGGAGTTGAACAAAGTTACGATTAAGAATAGGTATCCGCTTCCTAGAATCGACGATCTGTTTGATCAACTTAAAGGAGCGAAGTACTTTTCCAAGATCGACTTAAGAACAGGCTATCATCAGCTGAAGGTGAGGCAAGAAGATATCCCGAAGACTGCATTCAGAACTCGTTACGGGCACTTCGAGTTTCTGGTAATGTCTTTTGGATTGACGAATGCACCAGCAGCATTCATAGATATGATGAACAGAGTGTTCAAGCAGTACTTGGACAAGTTCGTAGTTGTATTCATCGATGACATCTTGGTGTATTCAGAAACAGAGGAGGAGCATGCTGAACATTTAAAGATTGTATTAGGAGCTCTCAGGAGGGAGAAATTGTATGCAAAGTTTTCTAAGTGTGAGTTTTGGTTGCAGAGAGTGCAGTTTCTGGGTCATGTCATAGACAGGAATGGTGTTTCGGTGGACCCAGCAAAAGTGGAAGCAATTATCAACTGGGAACAACCGAAGACGCCAACAGAGATCCGGAGTTTCTTGGGATTAGCGGGATACTATCGAAGTTTCATACAGGATTTTTCCATGATATCATCGCCATTGACCAATCTCACCAGGAAAACAGTTAAATTTGTTTGGTCGGAGAAATGTGAGGAAAGTTTCATGGAGTTGAAAAAGAGACTTAGCCAAGCACCAGTGTTAACCTTACCGGACAACACTGGGGGTTTCGTAGTGTATAGCGATGCATCACACAAGGGTCTTGGCTGTGTACTGATGCAACACGGCAAGGTCGTGGCGTACGCATCGCGTCAGCTGAAGGATTATGAGAAGGGTTATCCGACTCACGACCTGGAGTTAGCCGCGGTGGTGTTTGCCTTAAAGATTTGGAGGCACTACCTATACGGGGAGAAGTGCGAGATATATACGGATCACAAAAGTCTGAAATATATCTTCACTCAAAAAGAGCTGAACATGAGGCAGCGCCGATGGTTAGAATTGATTAAGGACTACGACTGTGAAATTCTGTACCATCCGGGCAAGGCAAATGTAGTGGCTGATGCCTTGAGTAGAAAAGGCAAGGTGAAATTGATGCAGCTGACAGTCCAGGAGGAATTGATATGGGACTTCGAACGCCTGGAACTGGAGGTTAAGTATCCGATGGAGATGGACAAAAAGGTGTTCGCCGTGACGGTAGGTCCAACTCTACTGGATAAGATACAGGAGGCTCAAGAATTAGACGACGAATGCATAGACATAAACAAACAGTAATCGGAGGGAAAAGCATCGAAAGTATTAAGGTTGACAACACAGGATTGCTGAGATTCGAGGGAAGGATCTGGGTACCCTACGTACCAGACTTAAGGGAAGAGATTTTGCAGGAGGCCCATAATACAAGATTTTCGGTACATCCGGGTAGCACCAAGATGTATCAAGATCTTCGTCAACATTATTGGTGGCCGCATTTGAAAGGGGAAGTTGCAGAGTTCGTCAGCCGGTGTTTAACTTGTCAACGGATCAAGGCTGAGCACCAACGGCCGAGCGGATTATTGCAACCCTTAGAGATTCCAGAATGGAAGTGGGAGCACATTACTATGGATTTTGTGGTAGGACTTCCCAACAACACAAAAAGGGTCTAGACGCCATCTGGGTGATCGTAGATCGGTTGACCAAGTCTGCCCACTTTCTACCGATCAAGATCAGGTTACAAAATTGGAACAGTTGGCAAAACTTTACGTGAAGGAGATAGTATCGCGACATGGAGTGCCGGTATCTATTGTGTCTGACCGGGATCCGCGCTTCACGTCAAATTTTTGGAGAAGCCTACAGGAAAGACTGGGAACACAGTTAAGAATGAGTACGGCATATCATCCTCAGACTGATGGTCAGAGTGAGCGAACAATTCAGACTCTAGAGGATATGCTCCGAGCAGTGGTGATGGACTTAAGCGGCAGCTGGGACGATCATTTGCCACTGGTAGAGTTCGCCTACAACAATAGTTACCATGCTAGCATTGGTATGCCACCGTACGAAGCATTATACGGAAGAAAGTGTCGAACACCGTTGTGTTGGGATGAAGTTGGTGAACGGAGGTTGTTGGGACCCAGAATTGGTAGAACAAACCGTGGAAATCATTAAAGTAATAAGACAACGGTTAGTAGCAGCACAGGACCGCCAGAAGAAGTATGCCGACTTACATCGTCAAAAAACGAGATTTTTGAAGTTGGCAGCTTTGCGTTTTCTGAAGTTAACATTACTTTTTCTTAAGTAAATATTCATTTATTAAACCCTTAAATAATTAATTATAATTGTTTAATTAATGAGTTATTTAAACTCTCTCTATTTTATTAACTCTATCTTTATTTAATTACTATTAAATAGTAATTAATTAATTATCTTTAGTTATTATTATTAATGGTAATTAATAACTAATTATGTTCACTTATTATTTAATTATTAATTAAATAATAATCGAATTATAAATTTTTAATTGTCTTTAATTATTATTTAAGATTAAATAATAATTAATTAGGTTTGTTTATTATTTAAAGTTAATCAAAGAAATAAATAATTAATTAGTAACTATGAATTATCTTTAGTTATTATTTAATAATAAATAATAACTAATTAGATTTATTTATTATTTAAGGTTATTCAAATAATAGTTAATTAACAAGTATGAATTACTTTTTAGTTATTATTTAATAATAAACTAATTAGGTTTATTTATTATTTAATGTTAATCAAATAATAAATAATTAATTAGTGAGTAATAATTATCTTTAGTTATTATTTAATAATAAATAATAACTAATTAGATTTATTTATTATTTAAAGTTAATTAAATAATAAATAATTAATTAGTGTGTAAGAGTTACCTTTAGTTATTATCTAATAGTAAATAATAACTAATTAGGTTTATTCATCAATTAAGGTTAATCACATAATTATTAATGAACTTATCTTTAGTTATTATTTAGTAATAAATAATAACTAATTAGGTCTACTTATTATTTAAAGTAAAAATAAATAAATCAAATAAATAATTTACTATACATGGAAAATATAATAGCATATAAGGCTATTATTTTATTACTTCTTATTCATACCTAATTATTATCTAATAATAATTGTTTATTGATAAATACTTTATTCATACATATGTAGTATCTTTATTTATTGGTAATAAATAATTACTTTATTAGCTTCATTTATTATTTAATATTAATTAAATAATAATTAAATATTTATTATCTTTATTTATTATTTATTGATACATAATAATTAATTAACTTACTAATTTTATTTGTATCAACAGTGTGATGGACAATAATACCACATGAGTAAAAATTTGGTTCAGGCATTCAAATTAAACTGAAGCTTGATTCTAACCATGTTGCTGTCTGCACAAATGATATCAAATGAAGATAGCCTTATTCATGCATTACATCAAACATTTGGTGGCCATACAGAGACTCGACATTAGCCTAACTATTGTGCCTAATTGAGTTGCCAGAACTCTATGGCTCTCCAGCATACAGAGTTCCAAACAACACAACCCAATTTTCCAGTTCAAGAACAATATATTACAACCCAACAAGAGCATCCTTATATAATATATACTACAAACAATATAATATAACCCAACACAGCACAATTGGTTGCTACAACTGTAATGTCCGAGGATTTTGATGTAATGTCCGAGGATTTTTAAACATCGTATTGATTTATTTTAATAAATAAAGTTCATTTTATATATAATTTTATAAATTTAATTGGACCCATGTAAGAATGTTTATTTAATTATATAATTATAGGTCCAATAAACTTCTTGCATTAAAGGGGCTCATTATTAGTGCGATTTAAATTAATGGGTTAACTCCCAAGATTTTATTTGGAAGAAATTGGAAGAAGATTAATAAACAAATTTATTTTATTATTACCGGATTAAAATAATTCAAATAAGGAATTATTGGTGAAATAAATCTTTATTCATTAATTGAATTACTTAATTCAAATTAAATATTAAGAGCATAATAATTTTAAATTGGGCTATCTCTTTTATTTCAATAGACCCAAAAATTTAAATAGGCAAGCTCAATTCCCTTTATTTCCCTTGTTGGGCCGAACCAAGTGAGAAACTCCTTATTAATTAAATCAGTTGGGCTGAGCCCATTTCCTTAAACCCTTTTGTTTCACCCGGGTTGGGTCATGATATCGGGTCGACCCATCCTCTTCCATCCCAGGCGGGTTGCTCAAATTGGGGCTGGAGACATGTCAAAACCAACGAAACCAAATTGGGGAAGAACCGAACCAAGAAATCAAACCTTCAGCTCAGATAATCGATCCAAGCAAACCTCAGGGAATCCAAAGCCTAGCCTCTCTAATCAAGCAACCAAGCAACAGAGGTAGGGGCGCTAGGGCTGCTAAGTCAATCGGACGGGACAGGGGAGGAGGCCGGCGCGATTGACGTGAGAAATCCACCGGTGAAGCAATTAGGGTTAAATCAAGCATCAAGCTCAAAGCCCTCAATCAAACGGGACAAGTGCATAGCTGAACCAACTCAGTACCTAGCAACTCTAACCCCTCAAATCGAACGGGAAAGTCGCGTCAGCCAGCGTGAACCGAGGCAATCGATTGCTTTGGACTGGGGAAAGGGGCTAACGACGGCGGTTTCAAGGACTCGAGGGGACAAGCAAGCGACCGGCTGATTTGACCGGAGGGAGGAAACGCACGGCTCGAGAGAGTGCCGGCTGAACAGCTGGGGTCAGATAAGTGTCAACATGTACCCCTGACAGTCACCCTCTCCTACCGCCGGTTATTTCCTCGATCGATTGGGGGTATTACCCAACGATTGGGTAAATCCTTTCTATAAATTGAACACCAAAGCCGAAATTAAGCTGCTAGAAAATTTGTAATTCAGAGAAAGAAGAGGAGTCGCAGCAAAGAGGGAGCAGGGGAGGCCAATAGGGGATGTCCGGTTTGATCAATTATTTTGGGAGAAGAAGGAGACAAGCAGTTCGAACGACATCAAGGTATTAAGCAACTGCGAAGGTTGTTAAATTTCTGTAATGGTTTGGCTTGATTTAGGTTACTTCTAGTATAACAGTAGGTTATTGTAACTGCCTTGGGTTGAAAATTTGACCTGGTATAATAATTTTAGGTTGGTTGAAATTTTTGTTGTTATTGCTTGGGTCAACAAATCGGCTAAAGGTATTGTATTGGATTAATTGTTTTGCTGCATTGGATTAATGATTTTTAGAAGTTGCTTTGGTTGTGCTGTGTTAACTCTTTGATTGGGTTATCTTAATTTAGAAATATGGTATTGTAATATCAATGGTATTGGGAAATATAGACTCTCTGTGTTGGTTTATATCACTGTGTAGTTGTATATCACTGTATTGAGGATGACTATTGGGTCTCTGTAAATTAAAGGACCCTAGAATTCTGTAGCTTAGATCGATACTGAAAAACTGGTGGTATGTATAGATATCCATTTTAACTAAGAACCAGTATGGTCATTGAATCTGTTTGGAATGTTTGTCTATTGTGTGGGATAATAGTTTTAGTTTAGCCTGAATAAACCGCAGGAATTCATTGTCTGGTACGATAAAATGTGTTGTTGTTGGTTGACACGCTAAGTTATTATACCAGAACTGTGATATAAGCCTTGATGAGGGCGTTTTACAAGCTTCGAACATGAGTATTGTTATACCACCAGTATCTAACAATAATCAAGTGACTATTATTGGCTTAACTGTTGATGATTATTTGATCTAAATAAAGTTAATAAACAAGTAGTTATTATTTGACTAATATTAAATAATAAGATTAATAAATTAAATTAATTAATTATTATTTGTCAATAAATAATAAATAAAGATAATAAATATTCAATTATTATTTAATAATAATAATAATTAAATATGAATAAAGTTAATAAAATAATTATTTATTATTTATTAATAAATAATAAATAAAGGTACTAAGTATTTAATTATTATTTAATAATAATAATTAAGTATAAATGAAGTTAACGAAATAATAAGGATGGTAAGATACTTAATCATCAATGAAATGATGATTAAGTATGAGGGAGATTAATAAGTTAATTATTTTTGGGCCTTAATAAATAAAGATAATAAACACTTAGCGATTATTAATATTTAATAATAATTAAGTGTGTTGTAAATTTATACCTTAATTAATGTTGAATAAAGAACAAGTATAAATTAAATTACCCCTAAGGTAATGGTAATTAAGAGTAAATCAACTAAATAATTGATCAATGGTTTTCCGTTATCTTTAAACCAAAATAAATTTATTTTTATAAGGATTGTTAAACCATACCTAGATACAATTAAAGGTAATAAATTGAGTATTCAAATGATAGTGACCATGATTAATTATTATCTGTTTAAATAGCATAAGTGAGTGTATCAATATACAATTACGCAATGCTAATGGATAAACCAACTCTACCAACTGATAGGTTATCCAAGGTCAAGTAATTAAAGCTAAGATTTAATTGTAGCTGAGCAAACAGGCAAGTTCCTAACCCTAAACTTCTTTCATTTTTTTCAAGTTCTTCTCAATCAATTTTTGGCATTGAGCAAGCTTTTAAACCTTATGTATTGTTTTAATTCGTGCAAAAAGGTATATATTGTTGCAAGTTATTCTTTAAGCTTGAATCTTATTTCCGAGCACGCTTTAAGTGGTCTAATTACTTTTAAAATTATTCCACATCTGTATATTTATTGACATTCGCACTCGTGCATTTGAAATTCGTATATTTAAATTCAGGAATTTATAAACCATTCATGGTTAAGTCTGAACCCTTGTTCGGTCAGACAATTATGTGAGAATTTATAAAAGCTATCCGAAACCAATCAATGGTAAGGATTCTTAGACTGTATGAACACCCCTTTATTTATAGGGGAGTACCCCACGTACCGTATATAAGGTACAAATAGCAGAATTAAGTGTTATGCATATACATAGGGTACGCGAGGAGGCTGATCCCCTCAAGTACGTTATTCTGTAGCCAGTAACCAGAGGGTTCAACCAGCTATTGACTCCTTTGGAAGTTATCGTTCAAAGTCTATTTGTCTATCAATTGTTCTAAAAGCAATTATCGTTCTTGCTTCTGATTTTTCAAATGTTGAAATTCCTTAATATCCCTTCATCATGATATATCCTTATTGTCATACTTTAAACTTGTTGGGCAAACTCGTTGCTCATTCTTGCTATATCATTATTTTATTGCAGCTAAACCCGAGACGTCAGGGAAGAACAAAGGAAAGGAAAAGATGAAGTGATAGACTTCATGTAGCAAATGTTAAACTTATGTGTAGATAATTTCTGTTATTGTAATTTAAGCCCTGACATTTATCTAGGGTATGGATTTGTGTAAGTATTTAAGGTTATTTGTATTCTGGGACTAGTAACACCTTGTAATGAACAACATATGTTTATTTTTATTCCGCATTTTTAGTTACCATATGTTGTTAGAGGTGAATGTTTGTATTGGATCGTGATGACCGGATCCGGGTATTTGGAGACCCGAATTTGGGGGCGTCACAGGTTGGTATCAGAGCTGTAGGTTATAAACTTTAGGATCGCGAAACCTAGGTTATAACCTTCATAGTAAACTCGTATTGAGTATTAGGAGATAAATCGAGGAGATTTATCATATGTGGTTTTGATGAATTGGGAATTCATCGAGTCGAGTAGTACCCAATGAAATATAATTTCATTTCTTCAATGAATATATTTTATTGCTGTACTAATGATAATTTTTGTGTGTTTGTAGGATGGCTGCCGTAGGGGAGACTAGTGGAGCCCGTGAGGAGGAGGAGGTATTTATAGACATACCAGTAGTTGCGGAGCAGCTGGTGGGCTACGCTCCTACTGCCCCAGGATTTTTACAGGAGGAGTCCGAGCCGGAGGAGGACTACCTTAGGGAGCTACCAGAGCCGGTAGTAGGAGGGGTTATGAGGTCGGGCAGTCAGGATCCAGAGGCTGAGGAGGAGGACCCCGAGACCGAGGGGGAGGAGCCACCTGCTGATGTTGATGGCATGGGGTCCACTGCCGATGATATTATCGAGGGGTTGACTGACAGAAATGAGGAGCTGGAGGCTCGGATTGCTCATCTGGAGGAGCAAAATCAGACCCATCAGTTTATGGAGGACCAGTATAGAGACTTAGCCTACCAGCTCGAGCATGACTTAGGGGTGGCTAAGGTACAGCTGCAGGGCTACGAGTCCTCAGCACAGTAGGTCGGACCACTGCTACATCAGCTAGTGGCCCGAAATGCTGAGTTGAGAGAGAGGTTGGAGCAGAGGGATCTGCAGATCGCCCACCTGAGGGCGAAACAGGAGGCCATGAAGTTCGAGATTGGGCTAGAAGTTGCTGAGAATGTCCGAGTGAGGGACGCCTGGGTCAGAGCAGCAAGTAGAGTTGACCTATTGGAGGACTGGTTAGAGGCTGGGCGGTGAGGATCGAGACCCTAGGATATGCCCTAGATGCAGCCTACAGGAGGCCCTGGACTGAGATAGGGGAGTCCAGTCGCTATGTTCGTCGCAGGGTCGGGGATGGAGCATTCTCTGGTCAGCAGGCTCGGATCCGTCATGATGAGCAGTGATTTGATGGAGCAGTTGATTTTCTTTAGTACAGTCAGTCCCACTTTTTGTCATATTAGGGACAGATTTATGCTGTCTTGTGAAGCTTTATATCTGTATTTATGCTTGGGGTAGCAGTTAAACCCCAACTTTTGTGATCTTTAGGGATGAAAGATTAGGATTCCCCACTTTTGTCTAGGGGGAAAGGTTATTGATGGATAGTGCACGCAAGCAATGGCTAGTGGCGCATTTATAGTAGTAGTATGCCACAGGTTTAGTTCTTGTAATAAAACAGTGGTATATGAATATAAATGCAAATGTTTCACTTAAATCAAATGTGATGATAGATATTTTGCCCTTGAATTACTAATTTTAATGACATGTCGTGCGGAATGTAAAACTATAGGTAAAAAGTCAGCGGATTTTCCTTATTCAAACCATGCCGAGAGGAAGGCCACGTAACCAACGAGTTGAGGAATCAGAGAGCGAAGTTGGAAATCAATCCAACCCAATGAGGATGTTCGCCGAAATGCTGGCAGAAGCCATGCAATCAAGGCCGCCACAGGGAGGGGCCCAAGCAGCGGCCGAGCCAGTGCATCATCTGGCAAATTTCAAGGATTTCAAATTGGTCGGACCACCCGAGTTCAAGGGAACTCTTAACCCAATAGAAGCACAGACCTGGATAGAAGAGATAGAGAAGGTCTTTGAGGTGGAAAGTGTGGCAGAGGAACAGAAAACGAGTTTTGCTACCTTCATGTTAAAAGGCGAGGCAAACTACTGGTGGAAGGCCAACAGAGGCCGAGTGGAAGAAGGCACTGTCGCTTGGGATCGTTTTAAGGAAATGTTCTTGGAAAATTACTTTCCAGAGAGCATGAAGCAAGAGATGGAGATCAAGTTCCTGGAACTAAAACAAGGGAACATGACTGTGGCGGAGTACGCAGCTAAGTTCAATGAGTTGGCACGGTTTTGCAAACTCACCAGGTCAGCACCGAGGAAAGGAAAGCTCGTAGGTTTGAGCAAGGGTTGAAACCATGGTTATTACCGTTCGGTTGCGGGTACTAAAAAATCAAGACATTTGCAGAGTTGATGGAGAGGGCAATCATTGCAGAGGGTGGCAGTGAGGCCCTGGCTAAGTATAATCAGGAGAAGAAGAAGGGTCATGAAGGCCAGAAGTCAGGAAGCAGCGGGGGCAGCAACCCCAATAAGCGCAAATGGAATGAAAGCCAATCACTCGGGAGTAATAAACCCGGAGGAAACCAGTCTGGAGGGGAGGCGAAGAAGCCAGGCAGGTGCAGTAATTGTGGCAAGAACCACATGGGAGAATGCATGAAGGGAAAGAGTGTTTGTTACCGGTGTGGGCAACCGGGACACATGGCTCCCCAATGTCAGAATAAGCCAAAGGGGGGATGTTTTTCATGTGGAGCACCCGACCACCAAATGAGGGATTGTCCGAAGAAGAAGGGTGACGCCGGGAGTGGCAACAGGAACAACAACAGCGGGAACAATAACTGGCTGAGCTATGGGGCACCAGCCAGTCAAGCTAACAGGCCGACAGCCCGCACGTTCAACATGACTGTCCAGGATGCAATGGAATCCAAGGACGTGGTGTCAGGTATCATCCCAATCAATGATATAAATGCATATGTGTTATTTGATTCGGGTGTTACTTGCTCTTTCGTTTCCGAAGAATTTGCTAGTCAATTAAAGTTACCTTGTGAAAAGTTAGAACACCCTATGAACGTAGAAGTAGCAAACAAAGAAATTGTCCCCGTAGAATACATTCATAGGAATTGTTGTGTTGAATTGCGAGGATTTAAGCTCAACGTGGATTTGATACCCATCTGGCTGGGAGAGTTTGATGTAATCCTGGGAATGGATTGGCTATCAACCCACGGAGCAGTTATTGATTGTAAGGAAAAGTGTGTACACCTGAAGACTCCTAATAAGTCGAAGGTAGTATTTTACGGCAGTAAGTCACCAAGACAATCTTGTTGTCTTACTATGATGCAGACGAGAAGATTACTTAAGAAAGGTTGCGTGTGTTATTTGGCCTATGTGGTCGATACTCGTCAGGTCGGGGATGAGATGAGTCAAATACCAGTCGTGAGAGATTTCACCGATGTCTTTCCCGATGAACTTCCGGGACTGCCGCCGGATAGGGAAACCGAGTTCGTTATCGATTTGGCACCGGGAACCGCACCAATATCGAAGCCGCCGTATCGAATGGCACCTGTAGAGATGAAGGAGTTGATGGTGCAACTGCAGGAACTGTTAGATAAAGGTTATATCAGACCGAGCGTGTCCCCGTGGGGGAGCGCCAGTTCTGTTTGTAAAGAAGAAAGACGGTTCAATGAGGCTTTGTATCGACTATCGGGAGTTGAACAAAGTTACGATTAAGAATAGGTATCCGCTTCCTAGAATCGACGATCTGTTTGATCAACTTAAAGGAGCGAAGTACTTTTCCAAGATCGACTTAAGAACAGGCTATCATCAGCTGAAGGTGAGGCAAGAAGATATCCCGAAGACTGCATTCAGAACTCGTTACGGGCACTTCGAGTTTCTGGTAATGTCTTTTTGGATTGACGAATGCACCAGCAGCATTCATAGATATGATGAACAGAGTGTTCAAGCAGTACTTGGACAAGTTCGTAGTTGTATTCATCGATGACATCTTGGTGTATTCAGAAACAGAGGAGGAGCATGCTGAACATTTAAAGATTGTATTAGGAGCTCTCAGGAGGGAGAAATTGTATGCAAAGTTTTCTAAGTGTGAGTTTTGGTTGCAGAGAGTGCAGTTTCTGGGTCATGTCATAGACAGGAATGGTGTTTCGGTGGACCCAGCAAAAGTGGAAGCAATTATCAACTGGGAACAACCGAAGACGCCAACAGAGATCCGGAGTTTCTTGGGATTAGCGGGATACTATCGAAGTTTCATACAGGATTTTTCCATGATATCATCGCCATTGACCAATCTCACCAGGAAAACAGTTAAATTTGTTTGGTCGGAGAAATGTGAGGAAAGTTTCATGGAGTTGAAAAAGAGACTTAGCCAAGCACCAGTGTTAACCTTACCGGACAACACTGGGGGTTTCGTAGTGTATAGCGATGCATCACACAAGGGTCTTGGCTGTGTACTGATGCAACACGGCAAGGTCGTGGCGTACGCATCGCGTCAGCTGAAGGATTATGAGAAGGGTTATCCGACTCACGACCTGGAGTTAGCCCTGCGGTGGTGTTTGCCTTAAAGATTTGGAGGCACTACCTATACGGGGAGAAGTGCGAGATATATACGGATCACAAAAGTCTGAAATATATCTTCACTCAAAAAGAGCTGAACATGAGGCAGCGCCGATGGTTAGAATTGATTAAGGACTACGACTGTGAAATTCTGTACCATCCGGGCAAGGCAAATGTAGTGGCTGATGCCTTGAGTAGAAAAGGCAAGGTGAAATTGATGCAGCTGACAGTCCAGGAGGAATTGATATGGGACTTCGAACGCCTGGAACTGGAGGTTAAGTATCCGATGGAGATGGACAAAAAGGTGTTCGCCGTGACGGTAGGTCCAACTCTACTGGATAAGATACAGGAGGCTCAAGAATTTGACGAGGAATGCATTGACATTAAGAAACAGTTATCGGAGGGAAAAGCATCGAAGTATAAGGTTGACAACACAGGATTGCTGAGATTCGAGGGAAGGATCTGGGTACCCTACGTACCAGACTTAAGGGAAGAGATTTTGCAGGAGGCCCATAATACAAGATTTTCGGTACATCCGGGTAGCACCAAGATGTATCAAGATCTTCGTCAACATTATTGGTGGCCGCATTTGAAAGGGGAAGTTGCAGAGTTCGTCAGCCGGTGTTTAACTTGTCAACGGATCAAGGCTGAGCACCAACGGCCGAGCGGATTATTGCAACCCTTAGAGATTCCAGAATGGAAGTGGGAGCACATTACTATGGATTTTGTGGTAGGACTCCCAACAACACAAAAGGGTCTAGACGCCATCTGGGTGATCGTAGATCGGTTGACCAAGTCTGCCCACTTTCTACCGATCAAGATCAGGTACAAATTGGAACAGTTGGCGAAACTTTACGTGAAGGAGATAGTATCGCGACATGGAGTGCCGGTATCTATTGTGTCTGACCGGGATCCGCGCTTCACGTCAAATTTTTGGAGAAGCCTACAGGAAAGACTGGGAACACAGTTAAGAATGAGTACGGCATATCATCCTCAGACTGATGGTCAGAGTGAGCGAACAATTCAGACTCTAGAGGATATGCTCCGAGCAGTGGTGATGGACTTAAGCGGCAGCTGGGACGATCATTTGCCACTGGTAGAGTTCGCCTACAACAATAGTTACCATGCTAGCATTGGTATGCCACCGTACGAAGCATTATACGGAAGAAAGTGTCGAACACCGTTGTGTTGGGATGAAGTTGGTGAACGGAGGTTGTTGGGACCAGAATTGGTAGAACAAACCGTGGAAATCATTAAAGTAATAAGACAACGGTTAGTAGCAGCACAGGACCGCCAGAAGAAGTATGCCGACTTACATCGTCAAAAACGAGATTTTGAAGTTGGCAGCTTTGCGTTTCTGAAGTTAACATTACTTTTTCTTAAGTAATATTCATTTATTAAACCCTTAAATAATTAATTATAATTGTTTAATTAATGAGTTATTTAAACTCTCTCTATTTTATTAACTCTATCTTTATTTAATTACTATTAAATAGTAATTAATTAATTATCTTTAGTTATTATTATTAATGGTAATTAATAACTAATTATGTTCACTTATTATTTAATTATTAATTAAATAATAATCGAATTATAAATTTTTAATTGTCTTTAATTATTATTTAAGATTAAATAATAATTAATTAGGTTTGTTTATTATTTAAAGTTAATCAAAGAAATAAATAATTAATTAGTAACTATGAATTATCTTTAGTTATTATTTAATAATAAATAATAACTAATTAGATTTATTTATTATTTAAGGTTATTCAAATAATAGTTAATTAACAAGTATGAATTACTTTTAGTTATTATTTAATAATAACTAATTAGGTTTTATTTATTATTTAATGTTAATCAAATAATAAATAATTAATTAGTGAGTAATAATTATCTTTAGTTATTATTTAATAATAAATAATAACTAATTAGATTTATTTATTATTTAAAGTTAATTAAATAATAAATAATTAATTAGTGTGTAAGAGTTACCTTTAGTTATTATCTAATAGTAAATAATAACTAATTAGGTTTATTCATCAATTAAGGTTAATCACATAATTATTAATGAACTTATCTTTAGTTATTATTTAGTAAATAAATAATAACTAATTAGGTCTACTTATTATTTAAAGTAAAAATAAATAAATCAAATAAATAATTTACTATACATGGAAAATATAATAGCATATAAGGCTATTATTTTATTACTTCTTATTCATACCTAATTATTATCTAATAATAATTGTTTATTGATAAATACTTTATTCATACATATGTAGTATCTTTATTTATTGGTAATAAAATAATTACTTTATTAGCTTCATTTATTATTTAATATTAATTAAATAATAATTAAATATTTATTATCTTTATTTATTATTTATTGATACATAATAATTAATTAACTTACTAATTTTATTTGTATCAACAGTGTGATGGACAATAATACCACATGAGTAAAAATTTGGTTCAGGCATTCAAATTAAACTGAAGCTTGATTCTAACCATGTTGCTGTCTGCACAAATGATATCAAATGAAGATAGCCTTATTCATGCATTACATCAAACATTTGGTGGCCATACAGAGACTCGACATTAGCCTAACTATTGTGCCTAATTGAGTTGCCAGAACTCTATGGCTCTCCAGCATACAGAGTTCCAAACAACACAACCCAATTTTCCAGTTCAAGAACAATATATTACAACCCAACAAGAGCATCCTTATATAATATATACTACAAACAATATAATATAACCCAACACAGCACAATTGGTTGCTACAACTGTAATGTCCGAGGATTTTGATGTAATGTCCGAGGATTTTTTAAACATCGTATTGATTTATTTTAATAAATAAAGTTCATTTTATATATAATTTTATAAATTTAATTGGACCCATGTAAGAATGTTTATTTAATTATATAATTATAGGTCCAATAAACTTCTTGCATTAAAGGGGCTCATTATTAGTGCGATTTAAATTAATGGGTTAACTCCCAAGATTTTATTTGGAAGAAATTGGAAGAAGATTAATAAACAAATTTATTTTATTATTACCGGATTAAAATAATTCAAATAAGGAATTATTGGTGAAATAAATCTTTATTCATTAATTGAATTACTTAATTCAAATTAAATATTAAGAGCATAATAATTTTAAATTGGGCTATCTCTTTTATTTCAATAGACCCAAAAATTTAAATAGGCAAGCTCAATTCCCTTTATTTCCCTTGTTGGGCCGACCAAGTGAGAAACTCCTTATTAATTAAATCAGTTGGGCTGAGCCCATTTCCTTAAACCCTTTTGTTTCACCCGGGTTGGGTCATGATATCGGGTCGACCCATCCTCTTCCATCCCAGGCGGGTTGCTCAAATTGGGGCTGGAGACATGTCAAAACCAACGAAACCAAATTGGGGAAGAACCGAACCAAGAAATCAAACCTTCAGCTCAGATAATCGATCCAAGCAAACCTCAGGGAATCCAAAGCCTAGCCTCTCTAATCAAGCAACCAAGCAACAGAGGTAGGGGCGCTAGGGCTGCTAAGTCAATCGGACGGGACAGGGGAGGAGGCCGGCGCGATTGACGTGAGAAATCCACCGGTGAAGCAATTAGGGTTAAATCAAGCATCAAGCTCAAAGCCCTCAATCAAACGGGACAAGTGCATAGCTGAACCAACTCAGTACCTAGCAACTCTAACCCCTCAAATCGAACGGGAAAGTCGCGTCAGCCAGCGTGAACCGAGGCAATCGATTGCTTGGACTGGGGAAAGGGGCTAACGACCGGCGGTTCAAGGACTCGAGGGGACAAGCAAGCGACCGGTGATTTGACCGGAGGGAGGAAACGCACGGCTCGAGAGTGCCGGCTGAACAGCTGGGGTTGGATAAGTGTCAACATGTACCCCTGACAGTCACCCTCTCCTACCGCCGATTATTTCCTCGATCGATTGGGGGTATTACCCAACGATTGGGTAAATCCTTTCTATAAATTGAACACCAAAGCCGAAATTAAGCTGCTAGAAAATTTGCAATTCAGAGAAAGAAGAGGAGTCGCAGCAAAGAGGAGCAGGGGAGGCCAATAGGGGATGTCCGGTTTGATCAATTATTTTGGGAGAAGAAGGAGACAAGCAGTTCGAACGACATCAAGGTATTAAGCAACTGCGAAGGTTGTTAAATTTCTGTAATGGTTTGGCTTGATTTAGGTTACTTCTAGTATAACAGTAGGTTATTGTAACTGCCTTGGGTTGAAAATTTGACCTGGTATAATAATTTTAGGTTGGTTGAAATTTTTGTTGTTATTGCTTGGGTCAACAAATCGGCTAAAGGTATTGTATTGGATTAATTGTTTTGCTGCATTGGATTAATGATTTTTAGAAGTTGCTTTGGTTGTGCTGTGTTAACTCTTTGATTGGGTTATCTTAATTTAGAAATATGGTATTGTAATATCAATGGTATTGGGAAATATAGACTCTCTGTGTTGGTTTATATCACTGTGTAGTTGTATATCACTGTATTGAGGATGACTATTGGGTCTCTGTAAATTAAAGGACCCTAGAATTCTGTAGCTTAGATCGATACTGAAAAAACTGGTGGTATGTATAGATATCCATTTTAACTAAGAACCAGTATGGTCATTGAATCTGTTTGGAATGTTTGTCTATTGTGTGGGATAATAGTTTTAGTTAGCCTGAATAAAACCGCAGGAATTCATTGTCTGGTACGATAAAATGTGTTGTTGTTGGTTGACACGCTAAGTTTATTATACCAGAACTGTGATATAAGCCTTGATGAGGGCGTTTTACAAGGCTTCGAACATGAGTATTGTTATACCACCAGTATCTAACAATAATCAAGTGACTATTATTGGCTTAACTGTTGATGATTATTTGATCTAATAAAGTTAATAAACAAGTAGTTATTATTTGACTAATATTAAATAATAAGATTAATAAATTAATTAATTAATTATTATTTGTCAATAAAATAATAAATAAAGATAATAAATATTCAATTATTATTTAATAATAATAATAATTAAATATGAATAAAGTTAATAAAATAATTATTTATTATTTATTAATAAATAATAAATAAAGGTACTAAGTATTTAAATTATTATTTAATAATAATAATTAAGTATAAATGAAAGTTACGAAATAATAAGGATGGTAAGTACTTAATCATCAATGAAATGATGATTAAGTATGAGGGAGATTAATAAGTTAATTATTTTTGGGCCTTAATAAATAAAGATAATAAACACTTAGCGATTATTAATATTTAATAATAATTAAGTGTGTGTAAATTTATACCTTAATTAATGTTGAATAAAGAACAAGTATAAATTAAATTACCCCTAAGGTAATGGTAATTAAGAGTAAATCAACTAAATAATTGATCAATGGTTTTCCGTTATCTTTAAACCAAAATAAATTTATTTTATAAGGATTGTTAAACCATACCTAGATACAATTAAAGGTAATAAATTGAGTATTCAAATGATAGTGACCATGATTAATTATTATCTGTTTAAATAGCATAAGTGAGTGTATCAATATACAATTACGCAATGCTAATGGATAAACCAACTCTACCAACTGATAGGTTATCCAAGGTCAAGTAATTAAAGCTAAGATTTAATTGTAGCTGAGCAAACAGGCAAGTTCCTAACCCTAAACTTCTTTCATTTTTTTCAAGTTCTTCTCACTCAATTTTTGGCATTGAGCAAGCTTTTAAACCTTATGCATTGTTTTAATTCGTGCAAAAAGGTATATATTGTTGCAAGTTATTCTTTAAGCTTGAATCTTATTTCCGAGCACGCTTTAAGTGGTCTAATTACTTTTAAAATTATTCCACATCTGTATATTTATTGACATTCGCACTCGTGCATTTGAAATTCGTATATTTAAATTCAGGAATTTATAAACCATTCATGGTTAAGTCTGAACCCTTGTTCGGTCAGACAATTATGTGAGAATTTATAAAAGCTATCCGAACCAATCAATGGTAAGGATTCTTAGACTGTATGAACACCCCTTTATTTATAGGGGAGTACCCCACGTACCGTATATAAGGTACAAATAGCAGAATTAAGTGTTATGCATATACATAGGGTACGCGAGGCTGATCCCCTCAAGTACGTTATTCTGTAGCCAGTAACCAGAGGGTCAACCAGCTATTGACTCCTTTGGAAGTTATCGTTCAAAGTCTATTTGTCTATCAATTGTTCTAAAAGCAATTATCGTTCTTGCTTCTGATTTTTCAAATGTTGAAATTCCTTAATATCCCTTCATCATGATATATCCTTATTGTCATACTTTAAACTTGTTGGGCAAACTCGTTGCTCATTCTTGCTATATCATGATTTTATTGCAGCTAAACCCGAGACGTCAGGGAAGAACAAAGGAAAGGAAAAGATGAAGTGATAGACTTCATGTAGCAAATGTTAAACTTATGTGTAGATAATTTCTGTTATTGTAATTTAAGCCCTGACATTTATCTAGGGTATGGATTTGTGTAAGTATTTAAGGTTATTTGTATTCTGGGACTAGTAACACCTTGTAATGAACAACATATGTTTATTTTATTCCGCATTTTAGTTACCATATGTTGTTAGAGGTGAATGTTTGTATTGGATCGTGATGACCGGATCCGGGTATTTGGAGACCCGAATTTGGGGGCGTCACAGGTTGGTATCAGAGCTGTAGGTTATAAACTTTAGGATCGCGAAACCTAGGTTATAACCTTCATAGTAAACTCGTATTGAGTATTAGGAGATAAATCGAGGAGATTTATCATATGTGGTTTTGATGAATTGGGAATTCATCGAGTCGAGTAGTACCCAATGAAATATAATTTCATTTCTTCAATGAATATATTTTATTGCTGTACTAATGATAATTTTTGTGTGTTTGTAGGATGGCTGCCGTAGGGGAGACTAGTGGAGCCCGTGAGGAGGAGGAGGTATTTATAGACATACCAGTAGTTGCGGAGCAGCTGGTGGGCTACGCTCCTACTGCCCCAGGATTTTTACAGGAGGAGTCCGAGCCGGAGGAGGACTACCTTAGGGAGCTACCAGAGCCGGTAGTAGGAGGGGTTATGAGGTCGGGCAGTCAGGATCCAGAGGCTGAGGAGGAGGACCCCGAGACCGAGGGGGAGGAGCCACCTGCTGATGTTGATGGCATGGGGTCCACTGCCGATGATATTATCGAGGGGTTGACTGACAGAAATGAGGAGCTGGAGGCTCGGATTGCTCATCTGGAGGAGCAAAATCAGACCCATCAGTTTATGGAGGACCAGTATAGAGACTTAGCCTACCAGCTCGAGCATGACTTAGGGGTGGCTAAGGTACAGCTGCAGGGCTACGAGTCCTCAGCACAGTAGGTCGGACCACTGCTACATCAGCTAGTGGCCCGAAATGCTGAGTTGAGAGAGAGGTTGGAGCAGAGGGATCTGCAGATCGCCCACCTGAGGGCGAAACAGGAGGCCATGAAGTTCGAGATTGGGCTAGAAGTTGCTGAGAATGTCCGAGTGAGGGACGCCTGGGTCAGAGCAGCAAGTAGAGTTGACCTATTGGAGGACCGGTTAGAGGCTGGGCGGTGAGGATCGAGACCCTAGGATATGCCCTAGATGCAGCCTACAGGAGGCCCTGGACTGAGATAGGGGAGTCCAGTCGCCAGTTGGTATATTTGAAATGGATGTACCAACTCATCCGAATTTTCGTTTTTTATAAATCGCTGGCTCATATGTGACTCCGAATTAATTGGTCTGCGAATCGAGATTCATAGAGTTCGGGGGCTTGCTTAAGTGAGGGGAAGGTGTTAGGCACCCCTCGACTTCCGTGAAACACGGTTACCGCAATCTTGATGCTTTCCTATCCTTTAATTCATGAGATGTGTGTGTGTGCGCGCGTGTGTGTGTGTGCTTATGTGAATGTCGTGGTGAGTTTGAATGAAAGAATTGTTTTGGATTTCTTAGGGAAAATCGTGCTTTAGTTTTGAGAGTGCTTAAAAGTGTCTTTTCGGTATTTACGAGAAAACCTTATTTTTCTTATTGAGAAAGATTTGATTTTAAATTGACAAAAGCTAGGAGATTCTTATTAAGTGTTTGTTTTGGTAAAACATGAGTTTGTTAAACCTTAGCCAAAATAGGAATCGAGACTTATACGTTGCTTTCATAAATGATAGGCAATTTCTAGAATCTCTTTCGCCCTATGTATCAAGGTTTAGTAAAATGTTTATTTCTCTTTATAAAACCATTTTTTTGTGACATTTGGAAACAACTTCCTTTTAACCTTCTCGTAAATAGGAATCGACTTTCATTAGCACTTCCAAATTTTAAGCCTCGTGATGCTAATATCCTACTTTGATTAATTTTAGCAAAATCTTGATTGTTTTGGTTTTGAAATCATTTTGTTGGATGATACAATTCGAACTAAATATCAAACGCGTAGGGGGCTATTCATGGGCATGTAAGCCATCAAAATATCCCATAACGCCAACAATCACATATTTTACTATTACGGGGCCTTAAACCCGATTCTCGCTCTAGCGTCGTTTTAAGGCCCAACGATTACATGTTACAACAACACGAGTACCTTGCATCCATTACATGTATCAAAACGTCCATCATCGGATTCGGACCACGGGGTCGCCTTCCTAGGCTCACACCCAAGATTACTACATACCCACAAAATGAATACTACGAAACTAAACAACACGGATTTGCCTAATACACCACGATATCCGAAAATGATAATCTAAATAAATTACATCCAAGAAGTCACCATAAATAAGCTAGAAATTTCACCAATTGGATATCCTCGGGTTATTAGGAAGAATTTTGTTCCGATGGAACCCTCACTAATAATCCCTAATCCATGATTTCATAATACAACGCAAAAAAGGATACATTTAAGAGGATTCGGATAATAAGAGCCTATCAAAATGGTACGAGCAAATGTCAAAAACAAAAGATTTTCACCTTGCAAAATGATCCCCACAATATGTAGGAATTTGTGTATTGAGTAGAGTAGAAACTATGAGATATAATCTCACAAAATTGGTACAATTCCTCACTCTTTTCACTCTTTTTCTCTCCTAATTGCCCTTATTTTGTTGCTGTTTTCTCCCTATTTCTGAGCTGCTGCTGCTGGATTTTTTCCTTTTCCTTCTTTTTTTGTTTCTGTATGCGAACTGGCCTGATAAGGGACTACCAAGGGCAGCCGCAGATTGATCTGCGGCTGGCCGCAGATTGATCTGCGGCTGGGCCTTGGGTCTCCCCCCAGCCGCGCTCGAGTCCCGTGCGCTCGAGTCCCGTGCCGTCTCGAGTTCCGTCCTTGGCCGCGGATTGATCTGCGGCTGACTGTGCTGATTTTCTCATTTTCCGCACCTTGTCTCAATTTCCGTGCCATACCGTTGATTTCCGTCGAAGGGCTCGTATTTTGCAGTCCGGGAATCTTCGGGAGACGCGCCACCTCATTCGGGGATGTCTGTCTCGGATGGCCTTATTGTCACATCAGCTTTGATTGTCAATCCCTGCGGTGGTGTCGGGCGCTCGCCCTTGGGCCCACTCCTTCACTCCCGCAAGCCGGTTCAATTGACGATTTTACCCTCCTGTCATGGTTAGTACAGGGAACGCAAAATTTGGGTGTCTACAGCTGCCCCTCTTTATCATGTTTATGAAATGATGAATGAAATGAACAAGATAAAGAATAGACACCCGATGCATGAATGACAATGCACATGGATGACAATACATACGTGATGCTACACATATGCCCTACGATGCAACGTATGATGCAATGGATGCAATCATATTCGTAAAAGGGTATCAACGCAATGCGGATGATCGTCTCGTAACCCCCGGTTATCGTCGCCGGTTGGTTATCTCGCCGGAGCCGGTTATCATCGCCGGACATCCACCTCGTAATCGCTGGTTATCGTCGCCGGTCGATCGTCTCGTATCGTCACCGGTCACCCCTTTCGTAACCCCCGGTTATCGTCGCCGGTTGGTTATCTTGTCGGAGCCGGTTTTCGTCGCCGGACATCCACCTCGTAATCGCCGGTTATCGTCGCCGGTCGATCCTCTCGTCGGGGCCGGTTACCGTCGCCGGTCACCCATCTCGTAACCCCCGGTTATCGTCGCCGGTTTGTTATCTTTACGGAGCCGGTTTTCGTCGCCGGACATCCATCTCGTAATCGCCGGTTATCGTCGCCGGTCGATCCTCTCGTCGGGGCCGGTTATCGTCGCCGGTCACCCATCTCGTAACCCCCGGTTATCGTCGCCGGTTGGTTATCTTGCCGGAGCCGGTTTTCGTCGCCGGACATCCACCTCGTAATCGCCGGTTATCGTCGCCGGTCGATCCTCTCGTCGGGGCCGGTTATCGTCGCCGGTCACCCATCTCGTAACCCCCGGTTATCGTCGCCGGTTGGTTATCTTACCGGATCCGGTTTTCGTCGCCGGACATCCATCTCGTAATCGCCGGTTATCGTCGCCGGTCGATCGTCTCGTCGGGCCGGGGTATCGTCGCCGGTCACCCATCTTGTAACCCCCGGTTATCGTCGCCGGTTGGTTATCTTGCCGGAGCCGGTTTTCGTCGCCGGACATCCATCTCGTAATCGCCGGTTATCGTCGCCGGTCGATCGTCTCGTCGGGCCCGGGTATCGTCGCCGGTCACCCATCTCGTAATTCATTTTCACTAGACACATCAAACGGTTGCAAGGGAGCCAAGGGGACCCACCAGGGCCAGCCGCAGATAGATCTGTGGCCAGCCGCAGATTGATCTGCGGCCAGCCGCAGATAGATCTGCGGCCAAGATCGGGATTCATAAGCGGCTCGCCGCCTCCAGATCTGTCACTTTCAACTTCGTACCCCACATAGATTTTTGAGATTCTGCTCGTTTGCAAAGGCCTTTTGTCGATTTCTCCAACTTTTCTGCAAAAACCGCTCCGGTAGGATCGCTCTACGCGCTACAGGTAACACTTTGACCGTTCACTTTTCAATTTCGTCAACGTTTTACTATACATTTGGCTATTTGCATGTTTAGAGATAGAAATGTATGCTTTACAATGCTATGCTATGTATTATCATATATACATGCTATGTAGCAATTGTGTGAGTCCTATTTTATGCTCATGATGTGGTCCCACATACTGTTATTCCTTTTCTGCAAGAAAATCATGCATTACTGTACTTTACATGCTGTGACTACACATATGAATGCAATTTTGATATGTTTGAGGCTTGGATTGATTGAAAACACGTTTGGCTTATGCCTGGGATGTCCATTTTACAAACGGAACTCTGCCGAATTTTTTTTTTTTTTTTTTTTTTTTTTTTTTTTTTTAACATACCATAAACATGCATCATGTTGCATTAATTATATGATGTGGGTAGGAATTTAGAATATTCGTGACATAATTCAAAAGGGAACTTACCTTCCTCCTTGCCTGTTCTGTTCCAGCTATGGATCCCGACGCTCATAGTAGCTCCTCCGTATCACGGACCTCAGGTGTTCGCCGTCGTAGGGCTGCACCTGCCCCCGTTCCTCCTCGGACCCGTCAGGCTCGCCGCTTGGCGGAGGCTGTCATTCGTCCTGCTCATCCGGACGTTGAGGAGGCTGTTCCTCCGGAGGTTGCGGCAGAGGGACCATCCTCCAGCACACCGGCTCCATCTCCTCATAGTGCCCCATCTGGCGCATCTGTGCAGATCCCCGATCTATTGGGTCGGGATCTCAGTCGTCATCCCTCGGCATCTCTCGTGGCTAACGAGGTATATTCGGTTCTATTCTGATTTTATTCCCAATTTCCCAATTCTCCTTTTATCCGGACTGACCCATTGGTGATTGCCCCAGGTACCCGAGTTTACTCAGCCGAGGGGCAACTGGTTCAACATCTACTCCCTTTACACGGCTTTGCACAGTGACTACCGGGCGGTGGTGGATTCTTGGGGCTTTCGTCACTTCTTTACCATCATTCCCCGGCAGTGCCCCTGGGGTTACATGAGGGCCTTATCAGAGCACTGGTTTCACCAGACGCAGTCTCTTCACCTTCTTGACTGCGAGGTTGTGCTGACCCCTTGGGATTGGAGATACATTACGGGCATAGAGTTTGCCGGGTCCCGCGTTCCTCTAGATCTCGACATCACTCCTGTGGAGGTCCGGGGCTTTATTGGGCTTCGGTGCTGAGGATCGGGTCTTTAAGGCCCGTAGCATTCGATCCGGCGCTTTGGCTGTCGATGCTGTTGGGTGGGTCTGTACGCACTGCCCGTTCCAGCGGATCAGGGCACCAGGGACATTCTGCTACGACGCCTGTTCCTGACCATCATGAGGGGTTGTTTTCTGGGGAACAACTCCTCCACCATTCATTTCAGCGTCGTAGGAGCGGTCAGAGACGTGGACCGCATCGGTGACTATGACTGGGGGTCATTCACCTTTGCCTATTTCCTCCATGGCATGCGTCTACGCTCGGAGGGCCAGACAGACGCTTGGCTCGGATTCTATCATTTTCTGCTGGTGAGACCTCTTTCTTTTTCCTTAATGTATTTCCCGTCAATTCATTTCTTTTCTTTCTGCGTCTGTGGGTTTCTCATGCTTTTCACTGTTTCTGTTCGCAGTTCTGGGCCTACGAGCGTCTTCCATGCCTGAGGCCTGTCACTACTCTCGGCCTTGATACTTATCCCCGGGGCCGACGGTGGCATCACAGCACTTTGGAGGAGGTCCCGATATCAGGCAGCTTTGCACACTGCCGCATCCAGCTGGAGCTGATCACTGCTGTAGATGTCGTCTGGATTCCCTACCTCTCCGAGCATTTGGCTGAGGGGTTCGATGCTGGGAACCCTTCTGGCCCGGAGTTCGAGCTTTCCATCCGTCGCCTCACTTTGCAGAGTATCGGAGGATGGGTGATGTATCTGGGGGAGCGCGCATTCAGATGCGTCACAGGAGAGATTCGCATCCCGCATTCCCTTCCTATCACTACTTCCTGGCCGCTGGACTCTCAGCCTTCAGAGATCATGCTTGCAGGGGAGGACGGCCGGATTCTTTCTACGGGTCCCAGTACGAGCGATGCTTTCCGTACTTGGTGGGTGCCCCGCACTATCGGTCCTCAGACCCGGGCCACATTCTTCCTCGGGGATATGGTCCCCGGTTCGGTGATGATGACTGACTGGGCAGCCTGTGTTCGGAGCCCTACCCACACTGAGCAGATAGACACTTTGACCCGCCAGGTGGAGCAGTTGTCGCTATTTCTTCGGGTGTTAGGCCGGACCCCGGAGGAGGCCTATACCTATGATCCTGATGGTACGGGTTATGATGCGGGGCCGAGCTCATCTGATGCCACCGCGCGGCCATACATCCCCGACATGAACTTCGGGCCCTCGACTTCGGCGACCCCAGGGGACCAGTTTGAGGATCCCGCCTTCATAGATGAGATTGACTTTATCTAGATCAGGATAGGATAGGGCTTTTGTACCTGTACCTGTTTAGATTTATTTTTCATTTCATGCACTATGTACTGAACGCATTTATTTATTTATGCACAATTCTTTATCTTTTATCTTTATGAAATTCATTTGCTTTATTATTGTCTGTACGATGCATGCTCTTTATTCATGGATAGAAAATGACCCCTGTACAGTCTTTTTGATACTATTTTTTTCACAGATGACGTCCTCAGATATCGTGGTATGCTTGGATTCCATTCCTCCTACAGGGTTGGTTGGCAGCTTCCTCCGTTGGTTGGACAGTTTATCGCCGGCCGACAGGGTCATCGCAGATGGTCTTTTGGGCCACTCTCGGTCCTTATTAACCTTTCAGGTGCCAGCGGGCTTTGTGGATGGTATTTTGAGATATTGGGTCCCTGCTCGTTAAGTGTTCAGGCTAGGGACAGTAGAGCTGACCCCCACCCTCGAGGAGTATGGTCGCTTCACCGGTTTGCCTTTGGATAGACCTTGTGCCAGGATCACATCTGGTCCCATGCGCCGTCAGTTCTTGACCTTTACTGGGTTGCGGAGGGCGGTTCTGCTATCGGTGATCACATCAGATCACTTGGTTCCTCTTCACTTTTTGGTTGACCGATTCGGCTCACCTAACAGTTTTCGCCACTTCTCTGGGGATTTTTCTGTATCGGAGGAGCGCTGGGGCGTTTTGAGGCTAGACGTTTTGATGGCCTGTATCCTCTCAGTTCTGTACTTGCCCGCGGGACCCGATCATTTGGACATGCGGGTGGTCGCGGCCGTTAGGGCCCTTCAGGAGGATCACACCATTCTTCCCATGATACTGGCGGATACTTATATGTCAGCCTCATACTGTCAGTCCTTCCGAGGCCGAGTATTCCGAGGGAGCTCGACTTTGTTGTATGTGTGGTTCATGAGTCATCTTAGTCCCATCGGCCACCTCCGTCGCCGAGGGTTTTGCTTCAGTCATGACATAACCACGCAGTTTTCATTTCGTCCTGTGAGCTGTACTGATGCGGCCTCCTGGACAGCATTTCTGTCGGTCATCGAGGATCCCTTTCATCTCCTGGTTTATTCGGGTTATTGCTCCTTTATGAGCTTCTTGACTCATGTGCCCGACCTGGACTTCATTCCCATTGCTGGCTTGAGGGGTTGTGGACGACTTATCATCCCATGGCGGTGATGGGGCAGTTTGATCAGACACAGGATTTCCACCTCTTCACGGGCGCGGCCGACTACCGATTCCCTATATCATCCCAGACAGAGAGAGATCTACTGCGGGTATATGATCTTTGGCCTCGTAGGATCCTGGCCGAGTATAATGATGGTTACCCCCTCCAGACATTCGCTTATGTGCAATGGCTGCGCGGAGATTCGGATGCGGTTGGTGTGAGTCAGACTGGGACTTTCGATGACTCTGGAGTGACTTTCCCAGACGATACCACATATCACTCGATCTTAGCCGATTCTTTCCCTAGTCAGGACACTGAACATAGCCGGGTCCGTCTGTCTTTGATGACTATTGAATCTGAGAGGGATGCCGCCATTGCTGAGAGGGATGCTGCTATTCTAGCCAGAGACGCTGCCATAGCTGATAGAGATGCCATTGCTCTTCAGGCTAGGACAGTCATAGATGCACACTCTGGGACTGTCAGCCGAGCCGCTGCCTTGTTGGACCGCATCGACATGATGGGACAGCAGATTTCAGGGGATGCTGATGCCTCAGATCTATCCACCACCCTATCCATCCTGCTTCAGTTAGTTGCAGATTTGTAGATTGTTTTATTTCCTGCATAGACTATGTTAATTTCATCGGTTATTGAGAAGGACATCTTGTAACAAAAGATTTATATATGTAAACAGGTATTTAAATTTAGTCATTTTCCTCTTTGTTGTATCGTTGCCCTTCATTGGATCATCATTTTATCCGGTTGATCATGATTTTGACATTTCGCTTTCTTTCTCTTCTCAAGTCTTGATGGAGATTTGACAGATATTGCCGTACCCCGGTCGATTTCATTGGATTGAGTTTCAGACTTTGGCTAACTGTTTGGTTTGATCAGGGTTATGTCAATTTGGTATGGAAAGGATTGGTCGGCTGGTTTCGGGAAAGTTTTGAGGGTTTAGGCAGGTTTATCGGGCTGTTGGGGATTGGCTTTGTTTTAGGGGAAGGATTATTTTTTTTATGGATCGGACCGCGCCATGATGGCTGCCTACGTACCCCCACAAGTTGGGAGATCAGGTCCTACGTAGTTCGCTCCTCAAAGGAAAAAAGGAATTGATGATTCACGCGTAGAATCGCTTCACTGAGTCAGAATTTAGGGGTTGTGGAAATGTCTCACCATCCATTTCTTGCAATATGAGGGCTCCTCCGGATAGCACCTTCTTAATCACAAAAGGTCCCTCCCAATTTGGGGCAAACTTCCCCTTGGCTTCGTCTTGGCAAGGCATGACTCTCTTTAGCACCAGGTCATTCTCCTTGAATTTCCGAGGTCTTATCCTTTTGTCATATGACCGAGAGATCCTTTGTTGATATAACTGTCCGTGCCAAACAGCAGCCACCCTCTTTTCATCAATGAGGGCCAACTGGTCGTATCGATCTTGCATCCAATCCTCCTCGCTTATCTGAGCATCGATCATTATTCTGAGGGATGCCATCTCAACCTCAATTGGCAGGACGGCCTCCATTCCATACACCAAAGCGTAAGGGGTTGCCCCTGTAGAAGTACGCGTTGATGTTCGATATGCCAGCAGGGTGAGGGGTAGCAGATCTGGCCATCCCCGATGATTAGCAGACATTTTTGCCATGATCTTCTTGATGTTCTTATTGGCAGCCTCCACTGCCCCATTCATTTTGGGACGGTAAATGACAGAGTTGAGGTGTTTGATCTTAAACTGGTCGCACAATCCCTTCATGAGGGCGTTGTTCAAATTCTTAGCATTGTCGGAGACCAAAAACCTCAGGTTGCCCGTATCGACAAATGACATTATTCCTGATGAACCCGACGATAACCTCCTGAGTGACTTTGGGGAAAGAGGCTGCTTCTACCCATTTGGTGAAATAATCGATCATGACGAAGATGAACCGGTGCCCGTTGCTTGCTTTGGGCTCTATTGGTCCGATCACGTCCATTCCCCACATTGAGAATGGCCACGGGGAGGTCATACAGTGCAGTTCATTGGGGGGCGTATGGATCACATTACCGTGCGCCTGACATTGGTAACACCGTTTGACATGATCATCACAGTCAGCTTTTAAGGTCAACCAATAATGCCCTGTTCTCAAAATCTTTTTGGCCAGCATCGGTCTACTCATGTGTGGCCCACACACTCCACCATGTATTTCGTTCATAATCCTTTGGGCCTGCGTCTCATCCACGCACTGCAACAGTCCCAAACCAGCATCCCTCTTGTAGAGTGAATCCCCACTCAAGTAGAACTTCATCGCCATTTTTTGAATTCTCATCCTCTCAGTTCGACTCGCCTGGTCAGGAATGGATCTATCTCTCAAATATTCCCTGATGTTATGATACCAGGGCTGCCTTGTCAACCCCACCTCGTCTGATAACACTGCCACATGTTCCTCATATGCCGGGGCATTTTGTACGGCTATCTCAACCTGCGGAATGTCTTTTCTTTTGATTATGCGGATTAAGGAGGCCAGGGTTGCCAACGCATCCGCAAAATCATTCCGACCCCGGGGGATATGTCGAAAAGCGATATCTTCGAACTCTTGCATCAGCTGGGTGACACAACGATGGTATGGGAGTAACCGAAGCTCTTTAGTGTTGTACACCCCGATTGCCTGTCTGATTACCAATTCTGAATCCCCGAACACTGCTAGCCTCCTCACTCCCATGTCGCGGGCCAAGCGGAGTCCCAAGATACATCCCTCGTATTCAGCGGTGTTGTTCGAATTGCTGAAATGCAATTTAGCGGCTACGGGGTATTGTTCTCCGGTGATAGAGACCAGGACTGCTCCGGCTCCTGCCCCTTCAGCATTCATGGCACCATCAAAATACAGCTTCCAGAATTGTCCCTCATCATTGCATTTCGTATCTGATACCCAGAATATATCTTCACCCGGTAGAGGAGTTTCTAATGGTTCCATCCCTCCCGACGGCATCTCGGCCAACTGATCTGCGATTCCTTGCCCCTTCATGGCTTTCTGAGTTACGTATACCATGTCGAACTGCTGTAAGATTAACTGCCATCTTGATAGTCGACAATTCAACATGGGCCTTTCAAAAATATACTTCAGGGGATCCATTCTCGATATCAGGTATGTAGTATGCCCATGGAGGTAATGCTGTAATCTCCCTGCAGCCCAGGCCAGAGCACAACAGGTCTTTTCGATGGGAGTGTAATTCTGTTCACATTGGCTAAATCTTTTGCTGAGGTAATAGATGGCCTGCTCTTTACCTGCCTCATTCTTTTGTCCTAGCATGCATCCCATCGCGATGGCATTGACCGATATGTACATAAACAGAGGGATCCCATCCTTTGGGGGTACCAGCACCGGTGCCTCAGTCAGCTGCTTTTTAATGGTCTGAAAGGCCCTCTGACATTGCTCATTCCATTCTTGGGAAGCACCCTTCCTCAACAACTTGAAAATTGGCTCGCACGTAGTTGTCAAGTGGGATATGAAACGGCTGATGAAGTTTATTCTTCCCAGGAATCCTCTTATCTCTTTCTCTGTGTGAGGTGCCGGCATATCCACAATGGCTTTAATCTTTGCTGGATCCAACTCAATGCCCCGATCACTAACCAGGAATCCCAAGAGCTTACCCGATTGCACTCTGAAAGCACACTTGGCTGGATTGAGTTTCAGGTTATACTTCCTGAGTCGATCAAATAGCTTTTTAAGATGGGCTATGTGGTCAGATTCTACCCTTGATTTCACAATAATGTCATCCACGTAGACCTCTATCTCCTTATGCATCATATCATGGAACAGGGCCATCATAGCTCTCTGATAGGTAGCCCCTGCGTTTGTGAGACCAAAAGCCAATCGTCTATAGCAGAAAGTGCCCCAAGGGGTGATGAATGCGGTCTTTTCCCGATCTTCCTCCGCCACCATTATCTGATGATATCCTGCGAAGCAATCCACAAAAGAGTACATTTCGTACTGGGCTGTGTTATCCACCAGGATGTGTATGAAAGGCACCGGGAAGTTGTCCTTGAGACTGGCCTTGTTTAGATCTCTGTAGTCCACGCATACCCTCACCTTTCCTCCAGGTTTAGCCACTGGGACTACATTGGATAGCCATTCCGGGTAAGTGGACACCATAATGATTCCGGCCCTGAATTGTTTAATGATCTCCTCTTTCACTTTTAAGCTCCACTCAGGTTTCAACTTCCTTAGCTTCTGCTTGACAGGCCTGAAACCCTCCTTGATGGGCAACCGGTGGACCACGATGTCGGTGGACAATCCGATCATATCCTCGTGCGACCAGGCAAAGACATCCTCATATTGGCTTAGCAACTCAGCTATTTCTACTTTTTGGCTGGTGGTGAGGTCTATCCCTATCTTGAGTTCTTTTGGCTTGTCTGGGGTTCCAATATCAATGGTGATGGTTTGGTCCAAGTTGGGTTTGGGTTTATCCTTGACCCATCCTTTGATCTCGTCAGGCGCATCGTCGTAATCTGTCTCGTCTTGCTCAATGCCCATCAAATCGAAATCCAGCTCAATGTCAAAATCATAATCATCATTCAAATTTGAAAGATCGTTTGTTAGGCAAGGATTACTCAATTTGGTACACCTGACATGAAACAAAATACTTGTCATATATAAATCATTTTCCACGATGATCGCATTTTCAAATAACACGAAGGAACGACATAATTATGCAGAAATAAAACAACAACAAAAATAGAACTTCTTCATTCCCCCATCCTCTGGGGTCTACCACCCTGACGTCGGGTTTTACCCTTGTTTGGATATTATTGGCCTCACGGTCCAATTGTCGATGGTCAGGTCAGACGATATGTGCTTGATGAGAGGTGGCTTTATACCGGACACTTCCCCGATGACCACGGCCACATCGCCCGAGTCTCCCTTCATACCCCCCTAGGGATAATCAACCCTGCCCAATCGATGATAGGCACACTTTGTTGGGCTCCTGGTGTGGCAACATTCGTCCCCTCTTCATTGCTTATTAATTGTCCGGGGATATAGCATTGGGTTTCGAACTCTTTCGCGATCTCCTGTAGGAAACTTTCCCTTTTGGCTAATTCATCATTTGTGGGGGCCAAATCTTCACCCCCTGCTCTAGTCACAGGCTCGCTGGTCCCCTGCTTATTGTTGACCGGGGTCACCGGGCTGCCAATCAATCGAATCGGAGCCATGCCCTGACGGCTTCTCCATGTTATACCTCCATGATATCCCACACCTGCCTTGCCTACCTGATGGGGCAGTTGAATGGGCTTGGTGATTCCTTGACTACTTCTTCCTAACCCTTGTCCAGGCTGGAACTTCATCCTTATCATTTCCTTTGCAACAAAAGTAAGTTCTGGAGAGACCATTGGTTTCACGGCTGGAGCCCCCAAGCATCTGTATTGGGGAGTGCTAATCTCTAGTGCCTGAAAACTGGCTGGTGCCGCCGACTCATCCACATTGATCACTGGTAGGCCACCCCTGGGAGGAGAATGGTCATCACATTCGGCCGAGATTATTACCAGATTCCCATTGATGATTAGCTTGATTTGTTGATGGAGCGTAGATGGCACTGCCCCGGCCATGTGTATCCATGGCCTCCCCAGTAACATGTTATAACTGGCGGTGATGTCTAGGACCTGGAAAGATATATCAAAAGTACAGGGACCTATTTCCACTGGTAATTCTATTTCCCCAATTGTATCCCTTCGGGAACCATCGAAAGCTCGCACCACCACGTGACTGGCCCGTAGGCGCTTGGGATTAATGTTCATCTTCTGCAATGTGCTGAGGGGACAAATATTCAATGCCGATCCCCCATCAATCAATACCCCATTCATGATATACCCCGAGGAGATTACCGCAATATGTAGTGGTTTCCGGTGTCCTCTTCCTTCCTTGGGTATGTCCTCATCTGCAAAGGATATCACGTCGCTCTCCATCAAATGTCCCACCAGCTGGCCGAAACCTTCCTCACTAATTTCCTTGGGCACGTATGCCTCCTCCAGAACCTTCGTCAAAGTTTTGCAATGCTTATTGGATGACAACACCAGGTCCATGACTGATGTTAAGGTTGACTCCTCATTTAAAATCTGAATCCCCCTCGTTTCCGGGTGATCCATCCTTCTCAAGAATTCTATGGCCCTGTCCTCGGAAATCTCTTCATTTTTTTTCTTTTGGCTTTCAAGGACTCGCCCGGGAAGATATAAGGGGTTCCCCTTTGTCGTCACAGAAGCACAACTGGCCGCTTCCTCTGGCGTTCCCCCATAATTCCAGGGTACCGTCTTTATACTGCTGATAGGGATTTGCGTCCTTGCGGCAAGGATGAGGGGCCTCGGAGCTGTCAACTTGACAGGTCCCTCCGTGCTATTTGGATTCACCCCCATCAATCTGGTGGGCACTCCCCGTGCACTCCCATGCTCATGTATCACGTTGATCATCCCCTCAATTTCCTGCACATAGTTTAACCTCGGCGGCCCACCAGCTTCACTGTCATCCGTCATATTGACCCCCCCTCCATCATGTCTTGGCAGGGGATTTGCTTTAACATTCGGGGAGTCGGGCTGTTCCACCACAATTTCCCCACTGTCAATCAGGTTTTGGATTCGATGCTTCAGCGTCCAACAGTCTTGTGTATCATGGCCAGGGGAACTGGAGTGGTATGCACATCGCTTGCTCGGGTCAAACCTTCTACCCTTTGGGTCACTCGGTGGTGCCAAACCAACTATCTTCTTTTGGGCTACTAATACCGCTAATACTCGTTCAAGCGGCTCCCCGAGCGGGGTGAATACTCGATTTTGCGAGGCCTCATATCTCCTTCGTCCCTCTGCTCTTTGATTTGTGAAGTTGGGCTGCCGGGATGGCCCTACCCTCTGCACCTGTACCGGAAGATGGCTTTCTGTCTTTTTGGATGAGCCCTGAAGGATGAGGGAAACGTCCTCCTCTTTTTTCTTTTGCACCCTTCGGGAAGTGCTGCCATAATTACCGCTTTGGATTTGTTCTGCAGCCGTTTCCAAAGCCGTGAGATCCCGAATTTTGCCGGATTTCAAACCCATGTCCACCATTTCTCCGTGTTTTAACATTTCGGCGAAAGGCCTACCAATCCCCGATATGACTCGTTCATAATATGGTGCTTCCTGAATGTCCACAAAAGTCATCACCATCTCCGATTCGCTCATCGGGGGGTTCACTTGCGCGGCCATGCCCCTCCATCGTTGCGCATATTCCCTGAAGGACTCCCTAGGCTGCTTCTTAACTTTTGTCATTTGGTACCTGTCAGGGGCCATCTGGGCCTGAAAGCTGTATTGGGTTAAGAAAGTATGGGCCAATTCCTCCCAGTTGTGGATTCGGGCGTTTGTCAAGGCGGGCATACCAGATCCTCGCCTCCCCTGTTAAGCTTTTCTGGAATAGCTGCATCCTCAACCCCTCGTCCTCGGCATAAGACCCGAGTTCTCCAATGTATATTTTCAAATGCGTGTAGGGGTCTCCCTTTCCATTGTATTTTTCAAACTCGGGGACTTTGAACTTTTCTGGATATCTGGTTCCGGGGAAAACACACAGATCCGAGTAATTGACCCTACCCAGGGAGCCTATGCCACGCAGAGATTGGATGGTCTCCTCCATGTGTCTCATTTTTTCCCGAAGGTCGTCAGTGTCCCCTTCCTCTGGGATAGTAATCACTGTCTTGTTAGGTATGGGAACGGCCCTTGAAATGACTGGCTCGTCCTTGAGTTGGGGTTGGTCATCCTTACCCAGGTTTGCAATATTTTTAGGAGGATTCTGGTCACCCCCTGGTGGTGGAATATTATGTGGTCCTTGGCTTGGCGGATCCTGTCTGAGTAGGAACTGCTCTTTTAGCATCGTGGCCATTTCCATCATCTGTTTTTTGAAGTCATCAAACTCTTCCCGAGATATGGAACCATGATTAGGAATATCAGCCATTTCAGATGTAGAATTTTGGGCTTTCTTAGACTGCGAACGGGTTTGAGGAGCAATCCTACAAAACAACGGTTCGAAGCTTAGTCCGGGGAAATGAAAGGATATGGATGCATGCAAAAGCTGTAACTTTTTGTGCTTTGGGTTTTTTAATCTTTCCCTGTAAAACAGAAAGTTAGTAGTCCTTTAATGCAATAACCACTGCTTAAACATGCTTTATTATGCTTCCCCAACTATTCCCTGCAATTCGCAGAGGTTAGTAATCTCTTTTGTCATAGGAGAGGCATATATGGATATTGAATGGGATCATGACATTTAGACGTATAAACGTAAAAAGGCATGAAGAGACTTTTCCTGCGTAGGGTTAATCTGAGGATGACCTATCCTAGGGTTACTCTCACGGGCTTTTCGGCATGAAGGTCCCCAAATCTTCGCAATCTACTCGTTTGAGCCCTTTCGATTGGAGCGGATTTGGGTGGTGCGTTTCCTGAGCCATCTCCGGGGAGCAGCCCCTTCGAGTCCAGTAATAAGCAACCGACAAGTTCGTCTCAGGAGGAGGTACTCTCTCAACATACATTCACATTCATCGTCCTCACCGTATGCATATGATTACTTTGAAGTAAAGAAAATCCATTCAACCATTCATTCATTGGTAAAACACATTCACACAACAACATGTCAAAATATCGCACGCACACACACATTCATGAATTTTAAAGGATAGGAAGGCATCAAGATTTGAACGCGGCTTAAGCCCTCTAATGTCCCCAGCAGAGTCGCCAGCTGTCGACGCCGGGTTTTCTCGTCTCTCTCGTCCTTTTCTTATTTTAGCCTTTTGATTGAATGATTTTTGGAAAAGGTCGGCATTGATGTCGACGGGGTTTTGAAAGATCGCGTTTTATGATGAGCCAATTAACCAGAGTCGCCAGTTGGTATATTTGAAATGGATGTACCAACTCATCCGAATTTTCGTTTTTTTATAAATCGCTGGCTCATATGTGACTCCGAATTAATTGGTCTGCGAATCGAGATTCATAGAGTTCGGGGGCTTGCTTAAGTGAGGGGAAGGTGTTAGGCACCCCTCGACTTCCGTGAAACACGGTTACCGCAATCTTGATGCTTTCCTATCCTTTAATTCATGAGATGTGTGTGTGTGCGCGCGTGTGTGTGTGTGCTTATGTGAATGTCGTGGTGAGTTTGAATGAAAGAATTGTTTTGGATTTCTTAGGGAAAATCGTGCTTTAGTTTTGAGAGTGCTTAAAAGTGTCTTTTCGGTATTTACGAGAAAACCTTATTTTTCTTATTGAGAAAGATTTGATTTTAAATTGACAAAAGCTAGGAGATTCTTATTAAGTGTTTGTTTTGGTAAAACATGAGTTTGTTAAACCTTAGCCAAAATAGGAATCGAGACTTATACGTTGCTTTCATAAATGATAGGCAATTTCTAGAATCTCTTTCGCCCTATGTATCAAGGTTTAGTAAAATGTTTATTTTCTCTTTATAAAACCATTTTTTTGTGACATTTGGAAACAACTTCCTTTTAACCTTCTCGTAAATAGGAATCGACTTTCATTAGCACTTCCGAATTTTAAGCCTCGTGATGCTAATATCCTACTTTGATTAATTTTAGCAAAATCTTGATTGTTTTGGTTTTGAAATCATTTTGTTGGATGATACAATTCGAACTAAATATCAAACGCGTAGGGGGCTATTCATGGGCATGTAAGCCATCAAAATATCCCCTAACGCCAACAATCACATATTTTACTATTACGGGGCCTTAAACCCGATTCTCGCTCTAGCGTCGTTTTAAGGCCCAACGATTACATGTTACAACAACACGAGTACCTTGCATCCATTACATGTATCAAAACGTCCATCATCGGATTCGGACCACGGGGTCGCCTTCCTAGGCTCACACCCAAGATTACTACATACCCACAAAATGAATACTACGAAACTAAACAACACGGATTTGCCTAATACACCACGATATCCGAAAATGATAATCTAAATAAATTACATCCAAGAAGTCACCATAAATAAGCTAGAAATTTCACCAATTGGATATCCTCGGGTTATTAGGAAGAATTTTGTTCCGATGGAACCCTCACTAATAATCCCTAATCCATGATTTCACAATACAACGCAAAAAAGGATACATTTAAGAGGATTCGGATAATAAGAGCCTATCAAAATGGTACGAGCAAATGTCAAAAACAAAAGATTTTCACCTTGCAAAATGATCCCCACAATATGTAGGAATTTGTGTATTGAGTAGAGTAGAAACTATGAGATATAATCTCACAAAATTGGTACAATTCCTCACTCTTTTCACTCTTTTTCTCTCCTAATTGCCCTTATTTTGTTGCTGTTTTCTCCCTATTTCCGAGCTGCTGCTGCTGGATTTTTTCCTTTTCCTTCTTTTTTTGTTTCTGTATGCGAACTGGCCTGATAAGGGACTACCAAGGGCAGCCGCAGATTAATCTGCGGCTGGCCGCAGATTGATCTGCGGCTGGCCCTTGGTTCTCCCCCCAGCCGCGCTCGAGTCCCGTGCGCTCGAGTCCCGTGCCGTCTCGAGTTCCGTCCTTGGCCGCGGATTGATCTGCGGCTGACTGTGCTGATTTTCTCATTTTCCGCACCTTGTCTCGATTTTCGTGCCATACCGTTGATTTCCGTCGAAGGGCTCGTATTTTGCAGTCCGGGAATCTCCGGGAGACGCACCACCTCATTCGGGGATGTCTGTCTCGGATGGCCTTATTGTCACATCAGCTTTGATTGTCAATCCCTGCGGTGGTGTCGGGCGCTCGCCCTTGGGCCCACTCCTTCACTCCCGCAAGCCGGTTCAATTGACGATTTTGCCCTCCTGTCATGGTTAGTACAGGGAACACAAAATTTGGGTGTCTACAGTATACTATAGCCAATACAATGCACAATACGATATCAAACTTGTAAATCCCAGACAGTCTATATTATAACCAATATCATGTGTTTCGGTACAACCAACCAAGCCCAATCGGCAACACAAAACCAACTACAGCAGAATGAAATTTATACAAAACCAAAAATTATCACAGACTCTCAGACATCCTATTGCCATACCTTGGGTTCGACCGAACCTCTGTTCTCCTTCTTCTCTCAGTGGCCGCTCTCCCTCTAATTCGAATAGCAAAAATCCTAGCAACTTAATTTAGGGTTTTAGGTACAATTTATAGCAGAACCTTTACCCAATTTGGTTTGGGTATTATCTAAATTGGCCAGTTAATAACCTTCGGTCGGAGGGGGTGAGTCGTCCGTCGTTCCCATCGAGCCGATTGTGACAACGCCGGCAGGCCTCGAGCCGCGCGCTCCCATCCGTCAGTCGCCGGTCGCTTGGTGTCCTTCGGTCCGAACGTCGCACGCTGGGTCGCCTTCATTACCCGCCGGTCAACGACCTTCCTCTTCAATCCAACCGGTCGACGCAAGCTGTCGCCGGCGATTGACAGTCCCTCCCGTCTCTCGCTTGACTGATTCGACTGATGGGGGGTTTGGGGGCTAGGGCTTTGGATCCATTTTCGCTCGGCTGGTTATGATGTGAAAGTCTAAGACTCCTTTTGCTCGGATTGTCCCAATTAATCCCAGCTATCAAATTACACTTGCCGGTTTCCCCAATTGTTATTGGATCGACCCGTTTGCTTGGCTCAACCCGGCTGGGTTAAGGTTTGGGCTCAACCCAATAGTTGGGCCGGTAAAAATAAAAAATGGCGCGGCCCAAAAGGAATAAAAAGGAAGTCGGGTTAAATGAAAACTTGGGTCCAATCCAATAAATAAAAACAATGGGTCAATCTAAATAAAAGAAAAGTGACCCAAATTAAATAAATCACATTTTATTTCTAATTAAATAACTAACCTAATTAATTGTTTATTCAAAATATTTATTTTTAACCATAATTCCTTATTCGAATTATTTACTCCAAAAATGATAAAATTATTTATTCAATTCCTTCCCAAATTTTCTTACCAATCAATTGTTAGGGATTAAGTCATTAATTTATTTAAACTATTAATGAGCCTCTTTAATGCAAAGAAAATTAGTGGACCACATATTTATATAATTAAATAATAATACCTACACGGATCCAATTAAATTTGTAAAATTAAATAAAACGAATTTTATTTATCAAAATAAATTTGATACAACGTTTGAAAATTCCTGGACATTACATGGGCAGCTCACTTCATTATTTGCTTCAATTTTGCCTTTTCTTTTATTGTTTTAATGAATTAATTAAGTTGCTAAAAATATTTACCAAGTTAGCTAGCAATTGAGCTTTAATGAAATTCCTTTTGGGCTCATTTTAACTAGTTTAGGCCACTAGTTTTCTAATTTTATTATTTCACGCTTGGTTACTAATTTATTAAATGTTAGACTAATTTAATTAGTCCACATATTAATTATCCAAGTCCATGATTAATTAAATGAGTGGGCTTAGTTAGTAAATTAATTAGGCTAGTCTATTAGTATTCCTTACTAATTGGACTATTAAAATAAATTATACATATAACACATAATTTTCATTAATTAATACCCATATTAATTAATGTACAAAATTTATTCACTTACTATATTCACTTTAATTAAATATTTAATTAACTAACTGTCTTACTAATTGTTTAATATGAATATTCTTAGGTTAGTCCACTAATTTAAATAATTATTAGTGAGCTCTATTTTAACTAACAATTAGTCACATATATTATCCACATAAGTCATAACATATTTATCATCATTGATAAATAATTATTATACCCATTGAACCACATATTGTAAATGCATACATTCAAATATAATCAATACTTATATTTAGTATTCAAATTTTCTTAAGAAAATAAATTCTTATTATTCATAATACACATACATTCATTTTAAATACAATTATAACAATAATTTTATTAATCATTAAAATTCATAATCATAGATCAAATTAGGTTTTGATCATCCCTTTATCTTTGTTTCATTTACCATACTTAGTCAATTTAAAATAAATTGACTAGTCTTACAAATTCATATCATAGAGAAATAATCATTGTAATAATAATAATATTAATAATCATTTCTTAAAATATACATTTATTATTTAAATAATATAGTAATCATATTTTTATAAATAATCATATATCTTTAATATAAAAATTAATTTATTAACAGAATATAATTTATTATTATCAACTATTTCTTTAATAAGAAATTTACTTGAAACCATATATGAAATAAATATATGTATACATATTACCTATTCACATTCCTTTCCTTGCACAAATTCCCATACCTGCTTTAATATATAATAAAATAATTTTATTATATAAAAAAATTCATACGTAAATTTTTTTATTTTAATATATCAAAAATCTTGGGTTATTACAGCCTTGTAGCATGTGTGTAGGTATGTCTTAAGCTGTATTGCATGACTTAATTGATGTGCTATATGTTCAAGCTTACATTGATGAATAGAACCAAGCTATTTTAATTCATTTACCTAAGATGGGAATTAATGTTTATAGAATTGGTAATGGTGGTTACATCTACGCGTCTATATGTTCGGATTAATTGGTGGGTAACCACTTGTAAAGTATAAACCCATGCTAGTTTATACTATACTAACTAAGGAATCGACTTACTAATGATAGGTCGTTTCACGCAATTTAATTAAAGCTAGATTATTGTAGTTGAGCTATCAGGCAAGTTTCCTTTAAACCTACTCAATTTACATTCAAGTAGGATGTGGTGTATTATGCAAGTTTTCTCTAATCCTACTCAATTTACATTCAAGTAAAATGTGGTGTATTATGCGAGTTACCTACCTCTAAGCCTTAATTATTGCAAGTTTCCCTGAATCCATTCTTGTATTACAAATCACTTATTTTAAGCTTGAACCTTTAATTCCTCAAGCATGCTTTAAGTAGTTTAATTACTTTACAATTTTCCCACATCGTTATTATTGTGATTTGCACTTGGTGCAATTGAATTCGTATAGTCTTTGACTTGTGCCTTAATTAAAGTTCCACAATTACATGAACTGTTCAAAGTTAAGTCTAAGCCATTGTTCGGCTAGACAGGAGCATGTTTACTAAAAGTTTTCCAAACCATTTGCAGGTGCAGATTTTTGGACTAGCATGAACATCCCAAAATATGGGAAAGTACCCCATGTATCTAAATATAAGATACAAGAACAAAAATTAAATATTATGTATATACATAGGGTACTAGAGGCTGATCCCCTCGAGTACTTATTTCTGAGCCAGTAACCAAAGGGTCAATTAGCTATTGATTATATTGGAAGTTTATTGTTCAAAGTCTACTTGATTATCATTCGTTCTAAAAGCAATTACTATTCTTGCTTCCGATATTCATATTGTTGAATTCCTCTCTTCATATTCCGTTCATCATGATATATCCTTTATTGTTGTATTTAAACTTATTGGGCAAACTAGTTGCTCACCCTTGTTATATCATGAACCTTATTGCAGTTAAGCTTGAGACTTTAAGAAAAGACAATGGCAAGGAAAATATGAAGTAATAGACTTCAAGTAGCTGACTTTGTTATATGCTTAGTTAGGTTTATTTATTAATGTAATTTGAACCCTGATTAATATTTAAGGTATGTATTGACTTATGTATTAAGGTTTTCGTATCTTGGGATTGGTAACACCTTTCAAATGAACAACATATGTTTATTATATTCCGCATTTTAGTCATTGTATGTTGTTTGGAGGTGAATGTTATATTAGATCGTGATGATCAAATCTAAGTGTTTGAGACCTGAATTTGGGGGCGTCACATTGCCTAGCTTTGTGGAGGTTTAACATGCTAACTTGATGCCACTTCCTGCTTCTCTCTAATACCTCAACTTCAATTGATTTTTTAAGTCCCAGCTTTAGTTTCATCATGCATTCTCGTTACATACATATACATATATTAATACATTACTATACCTTCTCATTACATATATACATAAAGCATAATTTACATTATATATATACAATACTTTCACCACATATATTATATATAATTTATATGATGAGATTACTTACTAAAATTGAGTAATTATACATTAATAATATGTATTTACTTTACTAGTTATGAAGTTAAATCATAATTATTTTTTTAAAAATAAACTCTTGTAATGGAACGAATTAATTATATAATTAATTTTTATTCCAATAATCATTTAAATATCCCATATATGCTTTATAACCAATTTGCTTACTAAATAGCGACTTAGCAACATTGGCTCCTAACTTAACATTCCAGCATACATGTCCATATTTACATATGTATTCTCATTACATATGTATTTATAATACTTACATACTATTACATATATTACATATTTTCAAAGTAACTACATTTTTATATACATATTAATTTAATATCCTCCGTACTTATCGCACCAAGTATTATGTATATTAAATATACATGATATATTTTAAATATCATGACAAAATATCCATAAATCTTTTCCATAAAAATGAAAGTTATACATTAAATAGAAATAATTTATTTAATGCAATAACTTGCTTTATTAAAATAATTTAATAACATAAATTATTTCAATCCACCTTATTTAACGTAACAGACCAATTAAAATAATTAATATTCCATTAATTATTTTAATTTACTTATTTAATATACACAATAAATTTTGTATAATTAACTTTAAGCATCTTCTTCTTCCCATAAATTGTCTTCAACAATTTAGTTCTATTCATTAAATATATTGCTTTAATATATTTAACCATAATTTAAATATTACCTTAATTCACCAATTTAATTAAGTGAATTAACTTGCTCATGAAATTTAATCCATAACGAATTCATTACACAACTTTATAATTCATAATATAATTTAAATTTAATCTCCATCTATAAATTACTTCTAACAATTTATTTACATCATACTCCTATTAAAATAATTTAATATTGTAAATTATTTTAATTTTCTCATTAAAAGATACAAAAGTTTTGTATCTTTAAAGCTAACCGTCTCTTTAAATAAATTGATTCCCATAATTTATTTCAAATCAAAACAAATATATAATAATATATTCAATTATTTTCTTTTCTTTCTATAAATTATTTTCTCACAAATTATTTAACTATAGCAAATATAATAATATATTCACTATATTACATAACATGCATACATTTCACCCAATAAAATGGAGGTTATAAAATATATTTAATACCACAAATTTACTATATTAAAAAAAAATTCCGTCATCATAAACTATACTCGTCTCATTTCTTCTTAATAAATTGATCCTGCAATTTATTTTAATGAAATAATAAATATATAATAATAATATATTTATTATTCACAAAAATCACATATTGCATAGCATATATTCATTTGTTCATCACATATTACATAGCATATCACCAAATAAGAATTTTATTTATTAAATTCGTATTTTTAATATTTTCTGAAAATCTGAGTCATTACATTCTTCCCCCCATATAAGGATTCCGTCCCTGGAATCACAACACCGAATCGTTCTTAATTGGTTTAGATATTATTCTTTCTTGTAACCCTATCGTTGAATAACCTCAACTTACTATTCTTTTAGGTTTTATATCACTTATTTCCTTTCTTTAACTCATAAACTTCCTTTCTAAGGATCATTGTATCCACAATCGTGATTTATTAAACTCATAAACATTTGGGATATCACAATTATGTTCACTGTAATGACCCGAAAATTTAAGATAATATTTTATGGAAAATTTGTGATTAAATTTTTTTATATATAATTATAGGTGCATATTTAAATTTAAGAATGAAAAGGGAAGCCAACATATTGTTAAATATGAATATGTGTGGATATTGAATTTTAAATTAAAGGATGACAATATAATTAATTTATTTAATTATATCAGGGTAATGATAAATCATTTAATTGGTTTGAATGCTTGGCTTGATAGACTAAATCATTTTGTTAATTAAGTGATTAACTTAAATTATGTGTTAAGAAATAATACTATGTTGGTATTTATAAAACAACTCAAGTCATTAATAATTACTGAGGTGGTGTACAATTTAGTGCTATGTGATTAATTTTTTTTAATGTGTGGCAATAATATTTAAGTATTTATATTTTTATAACCCAAATAATAAATTTAGTGAGAGAAGGTGGTGTTATATCTTGTAGGCTTAATTGGATTTAGTAAGCAAACTTAATGATATTTTTCTAGCTTAACACCCTTAATAGACATATAAGCCCAATGGAAATGTGTAGCCTAACTTAAAAACTAGTAGCCCAAGTGATGGACTAGTAATACTTGAATGTTAGTGGCCCAAATGATTTTATTAGGAGTCCAAGATCATCTAAATGAAAGCCCAATTGATAGCACATTTGGGGTAGACTTTCTAGTAGGTTAATTATTCATTAATGCAATAATAAAAGATATAGATAGTACTCCTTCCTCCCCCAAAATTCGGCCAAGTGGCCTAGAGTAGCCTTGGGGCTACAATTTTTTATTATTCTAGCCATGTGAGAAATCTTAAGATGGGATATGGCCTAATGATGACTTAGGATAGGCTTTTCACCTACACTTGAGTGACCATTGGATAAAGCAATCTTATAGCGATTATTTATATTATTTAGCCATGTGATGGAAGTGATGGGCTAGGTGGTATTAATGATGAGTGAGAGTATGACCTAAATGTAACATTAGGTAACCTTTTTACCTAATCTTAAAGGACCAATGGATAAAGCAATCTTATGGCGGTTATTTCTATTATTTAGCCATGTGATGGAAGTGATGGGCTAAGTGGTAGTAATGATGAGTGAGAGTATGTCCTAAATGTAGCATTAGGTAACCTTTTTACCTAATCTTAGACGACCATTGGATAAAGCAATTTTATGGCGGTTATTTATATTGTTTAGCCATGTGATAGAAGTGATGGGCTAGGTTGTAGTAATGATGAGTGAGAGTATGACCTAAATGTAGCATTAGGTAACCTTTTTACCTAATCTTAGACGACCATTGGATAGAGCAATCTTATGGCGGTTATTTATATTGTTTAGCCATGTGATGAAAGTAATGGGCTAAGTGGTAGTAATGATGAGTGAGAGTATGACCTACATGTAGCATTAGGAAACCTTTTTACCTAATCTTAGACGACCATTAGATAAAGCAATCTTATGGCGGTTATTTCTATTGTCTAGCCATGTGATGGAAGTGATGGGCTAGGTGGTAGTAATGATGAGTGAGAGTATGACCTAAATGTAGCATTAGGTAACCTTTTTACCTAATCTTAGACGACCATTGGATAAAGTAATCTTATGACGGTTATTTCTATTGTTTAGCCATGTGATAGAAGTGATGGGCTATGTGGTAGTAATGATGAGTGAGGGTACGACCTAAATGTAGCATTAGGTAAGCTTTTTACCTAATCTTAGACGACCATTGGATAAAGCAATCTTATGGCGGTTAAATACGTGTATTGTGCATGTATATGGATATTATACATATGGGAATTCTCCTATAAATAGGAGTTCCCAATTCATTGTGCAAAATGGCTTGAAATTGGCTAAGCTTGCTTACTAGAGAGAAAATAGAGAGAGGAAGAAGGTGTGTGGTGTGTCAAGAAAGAAGAAAAAGGATTAACACGGGTTTCTCATCCTCTTTTCTAAACAAGTACAACATAAATCGGTGAACGTGTATTATATTGTTAATCTACGCACGAGGCAAGTTCCATCTTACTCAACTTTTATATTGAGCAAGTTCTCTATTTTATTTAGACAATGTTGAGCAAGTCTCTAAACTTAAATTCTTACGTTATTAGAAGTTTCCTATCCCTCTCCTTACATCGAGCAAGTTCTTATTATTATGGAAATTCCTAAATTTAAACTTATCTTATTCAAGTTTGTCTTATGAAAAAAAGGTATTAAACCTAAAATGTGTTATTTCGTAAGTAGGGATAATTATTGTACATTATTCCTTATCATATTGATTACTGTTAATCGCATTTATGTGTACATCGTATGTACTATTTAAAGGTGTTGCCTAATTTCTAAATAGCAATTTAGACGCAAGTATACGTGGTCAATAAGTAATAAAGAGTAAGTAGAGTATCGTTCCCACGAGAAAATATGTTAATATCTATCAAATACTAATTCTAATTCAATTAATCTTATTTAAACTACGAATAATATCTCTGATTTTGAGAACTAAATTAACTACTAAATTATGAAATCGCAAGAATAAATACAGATATGATAGTTTAAGATTACAACATCCCTTAGTGTTTCATTTAAACCAATACACTTCCTATTTAATTAATTAATTACAATGAATCGCTAACTAAGAATTCTTTATATTATTCATGCACTTTTTCCTATAGACACATGAATAAATCCTTGTAAATCTAACAATTAAGCAACAGAATTACAAGGAACACCCTAACTAATTAACCTACTATATTCCTATGTGAATTATGTTAATTAGTGTTTCAAGCACAGATTCTTCAATGGCTGCAAAAGACATATAAGTATATTCCTATCCCATACGCTAATCATATTAACCTTATTTAGATTACATGAACAGATGCTATCATATCCCAGATCTAAACCTATACTCCATCTTCCAATTTTGTATAAATTATCCTGGTAATTGTTGATCAGATAATTAATTAATAGGAACAAGATATGATAAATGATTCAAGAGTAATCAATTTAAATTAAATAGAAAGCATCAATCTAAATTACATACTAAGTACCATTGCAATCTTAATTAAAAGTTTAGTTCATAATAATAAAGGAAAACATCATCCAGAAAATAAATTAAAACATTCCAGAGATTACAAAATTAAAGATAAAAGAAAGGGATAGAAGAAACTATAAAGTTGCTCCCAATCTCTGTCTTGATCTTCAAGTTCTGTAAATCTCCTTCGTGTTCTCCTTGTTGTTTTCTCAGCAAAATCCCTTGGTCGTTATGTTCTGAAGTCTTCTCCTTTGCATATTAATAAAACCCTCATTCAGATTCCTAATTGGCTTCAATTTTTCCACACAACCGCACAAAACCTTCACATTCTGCACTAGAGCGCCTAGAGCGCTCATCCTAGTCAAATCCAAGCGCCTAGAGCGCTTGACCAGGACCACGTATTTACAAAAATGCCACTCAGCCCAATTTTTAATCCTTTTTAATTCTTTTCTTCACCAAATGACTTCTATGCCCCTCCAACTCCATCCTACAATAAATAAACACAAAAACAAACAAAATGATACTAAAAACACTTAAAGATAACAACAATTAAGCTCAACAATACCTAATTTATAGGTATAAAACCCACTCATCAAATACCCCCAAACTTAACCAATTGCTTGTCCTCAAGCAATGCAATGATGCAAATGCAAACTAACTATCATGCCCACGAATTAAACAATCAACCAACATAGTATCCAACACCAGGCCTCAAAGATATCATACAGTACTTAAACAGAACATCTAACCAATGCAAGTTTCTAACTTTAACCAATTAGTTAAGTTACACCTGACATCACCCATGTTGTGCGTGCGTGTATATCAACCATTATAATCAATCACAACTCAAATCAATCACATAATTAGCTTCTTAGAGAAAAACTTTCAATTTTAACTCAATTCAACCTGTAAACACAACCAATTCAGCTGATTCAAGCAATCACTAAGCATAAGGGTCCCTAAGCAATCACAAGGTTATTTAAAACATTTAAATCCTTTTTAAACCCTTCCCCAGGAATTCAAACAATTTTTTTCCTTTTTAGTGAGTGCATTTTATGCTCCATCTCACTTTCTTTTGAACGAGTGCGTTTTACGCTCCCTCTCGTTGCATGTGTTTATGAGTGAGTGCGTTTTACGCTCCATCTCAACCCACCACATGATCCATTCTTTAATTGGGAAAGGTTCAAAATTTTTAACTCTTTTTTTTTCACACCCCAAGATTCCCCCAAACTTAAATTCTTGCTTGTTTTTGCTTTCAATGGGCGTTTCACGGATATTATCAAGTTTTAACCCAAATTTTCTACCAGAAGCAAATTATGTAACAATTTGAATTAAATTGATCAAAACAATTGATTATGTTCTTTTCTTGATTAACATGAGTTTCAGACAAGTTACCCTCACTTCATAGTCAAAACCATCACTAAGCATTAGTTTTTAATTATTCTTAAGTTAAAACCATCAATCCAATCTTATCATTGGCCACATTAGACACTATATCAATTTATGCTTAATTCATGAAACTAAATGCATAACATAACCTAAACAATTAACATGCACTACTAATGCAACTACAAGCAACATGCATAATTTAATGAAACAAAATCAAACATGATTTAAAATTATCTACACATGAACATAAGCCTAATCTATATGCACATAATTTACCCCCAAACTTGAATGACACAATGTCCTCATTGTGTAGAACATAGAGAATTTAAGAACCGAGGACTTCCCTGACTGACGTCTTACTCCATGTCATCATTATCTGCATCAGCCTCCTCGTCGTCATCAGGGTCTAAGTCTGGTGGTGGTAGAAATTAGAAAGGATCCCAATTGGTGAAGAACCTCATTGTGGCAATTTTTCAAACAGTTGGAATACGAAGTTAAAAACACCATTATAAAGCCCTGTTGAGAACCTCCCCCAAACTTGATTCAACCCCAATATGATAGTTGAATTTATTTCTTGTTGATTGTGAGTGGGAGAAATTGTTTTAGTTTTGGATTGGGAGAGGATAATAAAAGATGTCGTGGGGTTGTGAAGGAGTGGAAGAGAGGTTTGGTTGAATTAGGAGAGAGAAGAGTTGGGTTTGTGTTGCAATGTTCCGAACTAGGGCTCATTTTTTTTTCTAAGTTTTTGCTGGAGCACCTAGGCGCTTGGAATATGCCTGTGATGAGCGCCTAATACTTAGCCAAATTCTAGCTTCCATCATGCTACCAACCTGCAACCCAAAAATCCAATGATTAATTTTAAAGTACAAGGAGATAATAAGTTAATACAAAATCCTAAGCTAAAGAAAAATAAATATTTAATAACTAAATGAACTAAAAATGAAATGAATAAAAATAAATTCTGGGTTACCTCCCAGTCAGCGTTTAGTTTAACGTCCTTGGCCCGACTGCTTTCTATTCTCTCAATCTGGTTCAATCGCAAAAATTGTCATTGCATGCCTCCTCTTAGTCTTTTCTTTGAATTCCTTGGCATCATTGTACGTTTGAAAACCCCCAAACTTATCTTCATCCATTGGCAGAAAATAACTCTCATCATTGGATTCAACTTTTCCTGCATCCTTAACCACATCAATCCAGAAGCACTCCTCACGATCATATGGAAGCTTGATTACCTTGAATGTAACCTCTTCTTCTTGTGGCCCAATCTTGAACCTTTTCTTTTCAGCTTCATTAACATCTTCCATATCATCGTGTGACCTTTTTAGTTTTCCTCCCCCAGCCTTATGTAGCTCCTCACCATTCCGACATGGAATTGTATTGTCATGTTCCACGCTTTCTCTTCTTAGATTTAACTCCGTATCGCTCGGCAAAGTATTGAGAAGACGATTTTTAAGTGCATTGGCTAGCTGTTCTACTTGATTCTCGAGATTTCGAAGCACCACTTGTTGATTGTTCATTGTCATCTCATACAGCTCTATGAAATTGGTAAGGCGTTCCTCAAAATTCATCAACTCTTATTGTGGTGGAGGTGGATACAAGAATTGTGGTGGGTATGATAGACTTGGAGTATAGAATTGATCCTGATTATCATAGCTCTATGAAAAGTATTGGTGATCCTGCCAACCTTGATGATAGAGATTTGGGTTGGTACTGGGCTGCTGTTGATAGTAGGCATTTTGAATGGACTGACTCCTAAGAGCGTCAACTGTACTTGAAAGCGCTGTTATCTGGGCTGATAATGTTGTAAATGCATCAACGTCGCTTATCATTATTGCCCTTGGTTGTGTCATTCCCTCATACGACTATTGATAATTAAATGCAGTCATAGTACCTAAAAAGGAAGTAAGATAGAAAGAAAGAAAGGAAAAAAAACATTTAAATTACGATTAACTTTATCAAAATTAATAATGATAAAATATTAAAATAGTTTCCCCGGAAACGGCGCCAAAAACTTGTTGCCTAATTTCTAAATAGCAATTTACACGCAAGTATACGTGGTCGACAAGTAATAAAGAGTAAGTAGAGTATCGTTCCCACGAGAAAATATGTTAATATTTATCAAATACTAATTCTAATTCAATTAATCTTATTTAAACTACGAATAATATCTGTGATTTTGAGAACTAAATTAACTACTAAATTATGAAATCGCAAGAATAAATATAGAGATGATAGTTTAAGATTACAAAATCCCTTAGTGTTTCATTTAAACCAATACACTTCCTATTTAATTAATTAATTACAATGAATCGCTAACCAAGAATTCTTTATATTATTCATGCACTTTTTCCTATAGACACATGAATAAATCCTTGTAAATCTAACAATTAAGCAACAGAATTACAAGGAACACCCTAACTAATTAACCCACTATATTCCTATGTGAATTATGTGAATTAGTGTTTCAAGCACAGATTCTTCAATGGCTGCAAAACACATACAGGTATATTCCTATCCCATACGCTAATCATATTAACCTTATTCAGATTACATGAACAAATGCTATCATATCCCAAATCTAAACCTATACTCTATCTTCCAATTTTGTATAAATTATCCTGGTAATTGTTGATCAGACAATTAATCAATAGGAACAACATATGATAAATGATTCAAGAGTAATCAATTTAAATTAAATAGAAAGCATCAATCTAAATTACATACTAAGTTCCGTTGTAATCTTAATTAAAAGTTTAGTTCATAATAATAAAGGAAAACATCATCCAGAAAATAAATAAAAACATTACAGAGATTACAAAATTAAAGATAAAAGAAAGGGATAGAAGAAACTATAAAGTCGCTCCCAATCTCTGTCTTGATCTTCAAGTTCTGTAAATCTCCTTCGTGTTCTCCTTGTTGTTTTCTCAACAAAATCCCGTGTTCGTTATGTTATGAAGTCTTCTCATTTGCATATTAATAAAACCCTCATTCAGATTCCTAATTGGCTTTAATTTTTCCACACAACCACACAAAACCTTCACATTCTGCACTAGAGCGCCTAGAGCGCTCATCCTAGTCAAATCCAAGCGCCTAGAGCGCTTGACCAGGACCACGTATTTATAAAAATGCCACTCAGCCCAATTTTTAATCTTTTTTAATTCTTTTCTTCACCGAATGACTTCTATGCCCCTCCAACTCCATCCTACAATAAATAAACACAAAAACAAATAAAATGATACTAAAAACACTTAAAGATAACAATAATTAAGCTCAACAATACCTAATTCATAGGTATAAAATCCACTCATCAAAAGGATATGTCTATGTCAATTGCTTCGGCTAGACATTTCATGCATTCGTATCAAATATGGAATGTTTAAAGCATACGTTTATGCTAGTCGATTCAGCTAGACATTTTAGGTAAATTTGAATATTATTTAAAGTTTCTCCAAACCATATTGTCGTGGTAAGGAATCTAAATGCTAATTTAAACAACCCTCATAGTAGGGAAAAAGTTTTAAGTATTGTGGGTATGATATACTCAAAACATTGTAAACATATTAAATACAGGTGGTTATATTGTGCACAATATATTCGTACGATAAGCTGATCACCTAAAGTACCCATCATTATTTTGTAAATAAAAAATTTGCAGTCCTTTGGACTTTTGGTATTAACAATGTTTGTTAATACTATATACGCAGTTCATGGCCTTATGGCATTTTAGCAAACTCTCAACTTATCATGCATTTGTATTCCTGTCATTGATAAACGTTCTCTTGAACTAACTCATTCTCATTCATGATATATCTTTTCTTGTATGCTTAAACTTGCTGAGCGAAGTAGATTCACCCTTGCTATATCATGAACATTTTTTAGATAAGCCCGAGAGTTCTACTCATGGTAAAAGAAAAGGAAAGGTCGAGGAGTAGAGCGTTTAGAAGCATTTGTCCTTATTTACCTTGTTTTGTAATCATGTAACTTTTGAACTCTGGAATGCATGTATTATTAGATTTGAAGGTTAGTAAATCTTGGGAATAGATGGCACATTTTGTAATGAATCTATCTAGCTTTATGCTAGTTATTAAAATTTTGGATTATAAATGTTGTTTAAGTATTGGAACGTAAACACCGAATCCGAGGTTTGAGGAACCTAAATTTGGGGCGTCACAGGTTGGTATCAGAGCTGTAGGTTATAACTCTTAGGTGGGGAAAGAACCTTAGGATTATGACCTTAGGGGAGATAAGAAAAACTCACATAGAGTTTAGGGGATGGATTATGGAAATCCATCATAAGGAAGAATTTTATGTGCTATGTGCTATATATTTTTCGGTTGATATACTAATTGAGTTGTGTTTGGTGGTGATGATTTGTAGATGGCTAGCGAGAATGAACTTATTGACATTCTCGTAGATTGGGAAAATGCGTTAGTAGCGCCAGTGGATGAAATGGAGGAGGTAGCTTCTAATAAGGTTGTTCTGTCTGAAGAATAGTCTGATAATAACATGGCCGAAGTGACTGGCTTTGTCATGCTAAGTAGAGGAGGTTTGGTGACCAGGCTCAAAAAGTTGAAAAGGAAAATACGAAAGATGAAGAGCGAGGTAAGGGTGCTTCAGTTTAAGATTCGGCTTAAGTAGAAAGGATGGAAAGAAGAAATTAGGAAGAGGATAATAGCTAGCAATCAAATGGAGGTTTTGGAGACAGAGGTGAGGAAAAAGAAGGAGCAGTTGGATCGTTTGAGGGGATAAGGCAATAGTAACGTGGTTATATATATATATATAGTTAAGTAAGCTCTATTTGTGGAATAACATGTGGTGAATTCCAATTTTAGGGTATTACGGTATGTTTACATCTATGTGTTGGGTATATCATAAAGCTATGTGGTGTATTTTGCTAAATGAAGTCGATTAATATAAAAGTGTTTCTTAAAATGCGCATTAAACTCTTTCAAGCATAATGAATGGTTAGCAAGTTAGTGCTAATCTTTGTCGTTGATGGGATATGTTTAAAGGAACCCCAACTTTTGATTTTAAGGAAAGACGTATAGAGAATGGGATAAAAGTATTTGTAAAAGTATGTTTTGAAGTATAAAATATTATGTGCTACTATGTTACATGTGAAAATAAATGTGATATGCTTATATATATTGAAGATAAAGAAATCATGCCACCGCGTAGAAGGATGATCAGGTAAAAGTGGAACAATGTATAGGTGTTATAGATGTGGTCAGGAAGGGCATACTGTCTCTAGTTGCCCTAATCCAAGGAAGAATTATGGGTGTTTCAATTGTGGGGACATGATTCATCACCAGAAGGATTGCCCAAAGGAATATTCTGATGACAATAAAGGCAACAACAAACAGTGGAAGATCGGAGAACTGATGCAGCCAAATCGACCCATGGCACGCATGTTCAACATGACGATGCAATGGCTTCAGGAGGAATGGCGATAGGTACCATTCTAGTTGTTAATATAAATTCGTGCGCTATCTGTTTCTCGCGTGCGGAGAGGCTCTAGGACGAATTAACTTACCTATGAAGCGTTAGCGTATTTCTTATACATAAAAATGATTAATAGATTCGAATCATATAAAATGATTAAAGTGTGGGTATCGGTTGTACGTGGATTTGTTTATAACAATAGTTATCATACGAGTTGGTATGTGGCCCTATAGGAATTATGTGTTATAAGGGTCTGTGTTGCGATTATATTATCTATGTGGCTAGTTGTGATAGAAGATGATCTTATATTTAGTTTGGTATGAATTTAGTGCATAAAATTTTGACAGAAGAGAATGAGAGTTGTCCCAAACTCTGTCGAATGACATTAAAGATGTGATTCCGGGGATGGAATCCTTATAGGGGGGAGGATGTAATGACCCAGAAATTTAAATAATATCTTATGGAAAATTTGTGATTAAATTTTTTTTTATATAATTATAGGTGCATATATAAATTTAAGAATGAAAAGGAAACCCAACATATTGTTAAATATGAATGTGTGTGGATATTGAATTTTAAATTAAAGGATGACAATATAATTGATTTATTTAATTACATCAGGGTAATGATAAATCATTTAATTGGTTTGAATGCTTGGCTTGATAGGCTAAATCATTTTATTAATTAAGTGAGTAACTTAAATTATGTGTTAAGAAATAATACTATGTTGGTATTTATGAAACAACTCAAGTCATTAATAATTATTGAGGTGGTGTACAATTTAGTGCTATGTGATTAATTTTTTTTAATGTGTGGCAATAATATTTAAGTCTTTACATTTTTATAACTCAAATAATAAATTTAGTGAGAGAAGGTCGTGTTATATCTTGTAGGCTTAATTAGATTTAGTAAGCAAACTTAATGATATTTTTCTAGCTTAACACCCTTAATAGTGTGACAACCCGAATTTTCAGAAGTTATTAAAATGAGAATTTAATAAATAAAAATTCTTGTTAGGTGTCGGGTTGAGTTTATATTGATGTGCGATGTATTTTGGTTATGTGATTTGGTGTGAACATACTTTAGAAACATATATTTATATATATTGAGAAATGGAAATGAAGTTCAATAGTTAATTAAACTATTGAAGTAAGTAAATAAAATTATTACGAAAAAAGAAATTTACTAAATATTGTTGTTAATTTAATTAGGTTGAAAATTATATTTTGAAATAATATAATTTGATTATTATGTTTTGTTGGCAATGATATTTTTATGAATTAAATTTCATTAATAATGAGAGTAATTCACTTAGATGAATATATATATATATATATATATATATATATATATATATATATTTGTTTTAATAGAATGAGAAAGCAATGTGTTACATGTAAATGTAATATGTTAATGTAATACGATTGTGAATTTCGTAAATAGCTAAAATATTTATCAAATAAAATAAATATTTTAGTTGGGATATTTATTAAATAAAATAAATATTTTGATGTAAATTATTAAGAGAATAATTTATTTAAGTATGATGATATTAAGTAATTGATGATAAACAATTTTATAATCGGTGCGTATTTTTATTACGCTAATGGAATGGTAATGTTCTAATTTAATTAAATAATTAAATTAGGGGGTGAGTAATTGGCTATGAAAATATGGTGTTTGCCAAATAAAGGGAATAAGTTTTATTAAATTAAAGTGTGTCAATGTATCATATAGTAAGAGGTATATTATGAAAATAAATTAGAATGGAGTTTTAAATTGGTTTTGCCAAACGTGGCCTAGACTCTTTATATTCTATAACAGTTGAGGCATTTGGTTTTCATAACTGAAAGCCACATTAGGATATACGTAACTTCCATTAAGCTGAGAAGAAGGGAGGAAGAGAGAAACAGAGAGAAGAAACTCTCAAAGAAGTTGAGAGACAAAATCAAGGAAGAAATCAAGAGGAAGAAGGTGACTAGTCAAGCTCTCTTTATCATCTAACTAATTAAAGGTAAAACCCTAGATTTCTAGTTTTAGTTTTATTATCTAAGTTCTCTATAATTGAATTTCTAGGGTCAAATTATTGAGAAATTGGGTTTATGTGTTTTTCAATGTTTATACCTGTTAGATATCATCTATAATTGATATTGAAACAACCAAATTCATGTTTATGTTTTGAAAAGGAAGAATTGGAGATTTTGGTTTATAATGTAAAGTTTTTTTCAAAAACTTAGAATTTATGAATTCAATACTTTGGTTTGATTAAGATTATGTGAATTGGGTTAGAAACTTTGTTTCTGATGGTTTAAATTCATAAGAATGCATTTAGAAATCATGTTAGAATAAATTGCGATTGAATTGGATGGATTCGGCAAGAACATAGTTCATTCTGGGCTGAATTCAAAGTGGCGCAGCCGCGCCACTTCACAAGTCAAAACCAGCGCGGCCGTGTTGGTCCTCAAAAGTGAAATTATGATTTCTTTCTCATCTAAAATTATGGGCAGGTGTACTAGGATCATTTAAGCATAAAAGTGAATCTAAAGTCATGATCTAATGAGCTATGCAAGAAATGAATTGCATGAGCATGATTTCATACGAATTTTCAAAATAAAAATAAAAAGGATTTCAGAAGTAATTGTCAATGAGGATCTACATTAGTTTAGAGATCTTCAAGGCATGTGTTTGTGTGCTATGATAGTTGTCTGAAGACCTTAGCATAACAATGGGTTGAATGGAGTTGAAATAACTCAGTTTTGGGCTGAAAAGGGAGTAGCGCGGCTGCGCCACTCCTAGTCTTAAATGCAGTGCGGCCGCGCCGTGCTGCAGAGTTGCCAAGAAGTTTTATTTATTAAACCAAGCTTTGGGACATGTTTGTTTAAGTCCTATAAGCAAGGATACATGTCAAGTATGGTGTCTAGCATGTCCAAGTATAGAATGACTATGTCAAGCGAAGAGTGAATAAGAAATTTCTAAATAAAATAAAGAGTTTTCGAAAATAAAAGCAAGCTTGAATGTAAATGCAATTACATGACTTATGTGAGACTAAGTATAGAATGTATCTATGATCAGGTTTGATATGCGAAACGAAGCAAGATTACAAGTTTCAAATGTAAACGGATAAGGCAAGCTTAGCAAGAATGTAGATTGTAGTTACCTTAATAGTATGACTAATTGTATGTCTTGAATGTATAACTGATATTTGGTATGCATGGTCGTACGCTATGTAGGATTCGTGAAGCGCAGGTAGCGGTAGTTGTAATTAACTCGCAAGGCAAGTCTTTCAGTTCCTTTTTGTTATATGAACTTGATGTGTGATTTATTGAAATCTATACTGTAAAGAGCGTGTTGAATTGCCTATGTTTTAACATGAATTGCGAAAGTCAATATATGACTATGCTGATTGCGTAAGGAACTCAATCTTATTATATGATATGTAAGATGCAGCATGTAAGGAATGCTATAATTAAAATGTTTATGATTGTATAAATTGAGCATGTTGTTTATGTGCTATGTGATGCATGAAAATTGTTAGATTTTGCTGAGCTATCGAGCTCATTCTTGTAAATAACCAGTTTTGCAGGTTAAAGATACAAGGTAACGTTATGTGCTGCTTGAATGGCATGAATCAGATGTAATGCATGAAGATTAAATGTTGTAGCTTAAATTAATGTTTTTGAACCATGATTAAGGTTCTGGATGATGTATTTGATGATGTACTAAATGTAACAGATGTTGAGTCGTAAAATTCGTATTGACTTGTAACATAATTTTATTCGAGGTATAAAAGGTTATTGAATCTAGAAGTAGTTTTATTTATTATAACTCTGATGAAGTGAATCATAAAGTAAATATGATTCTAGAATATGTAAATGATTTAAGGTTATGATTCAGGGAAAACAAAGAAAGAAAATTGAAACGTTTAAAATTATTCTGCATTATATTAAGTTTATCATTAAATAATGTTGTAAAGTCAGAATGAGGATGTAGTGTTAACGACCGATGTGGAGAGTTAGATTTGTTCAGAATTTGGGGTCGTTACAGTTGGTATCAGAGCTGATAGGTTGGAAACCTTAGGTAAGAGTACCTTAGGCTATAACCTTAGAGAAGAGAGGTGAAGATGATAGAGTTTAAAGAATAGTAAGTTAAGTATGATTATGGTGCAATCGTATTCTTTAATGGTTGATGTATGGTATCTGGCCTAAACAATTCCTTTAGAGAGCGGAGGTTGATACGAACTAGCAACCAAAACTAGTTTGTTGGTTATTTGTGGGAAACCACTCATGTGCTATACTGAACAATGTTAGAGACTCGATGTGTACCGAGTATAGAATTATGAATGTGTATGATTAAGAAGTGATTTTTATATAGATAGATGCATGAGATGAGTTAAGACCTAGAAACGTTACAAGAAGAAGATGCGAATGACGCGAAGTAAACTCGAATAAAATATTGAATAATATGAATGAAGTTAGAGATTCTTAAAGGAAAAATTAATATATAAACAAGAAGATTCAAAGAAGAATCTTGAAGAGTTATGAAATATGAGAATCAGGAGTTACCTGACTCTAGTAATAAAGATAGTGTTAATAAATAGATGATATTTATAAGATGAGAATGGTATAATGATAAGAATGAACTCAAATAGAGTTTAGAGAATTCATGTGAGATAAGATTATGATAAAATGATTAGGTTCAAATAAGGACCTGAAGAGCTAAAAGAACAGGGAACACCTGAGTTGATTAATCATAAGATAACGTGATTAAAGAGAAGAATAAAGAAGATTGTAGGATAAGACAATCATAAGATAAGAAAGAATCGTAAGAAGAGTTGATGATAGAATGAGATCACGATGTGATATGTTAAAATTGTAAAATGTCAGAAGATCTTAAATGATTGAATAGTTGTAGCATAACACTATAAAGAGATGGTACTATGAAATAGTACGAGATAAACTCACGAGGAGTTATGGATGATGAAATATGAGAAATTCGTATTAAGCAAAAAGTTAAGTTAAGAGCAAGATGAAATTAGGTGGGATTTCAATTGAGGACTCATGTTAGTGGCTCAGTTGTACGATTCCTAGTATGGGACAAGAATTTGTGCTTGGTTTGAAAACTACTTGGCTTCCTATATTAATATAGTGGGTGAGTTGAACAAATCCTGGTATGGGACGGGATTTGTCCATGGTTTAACAACCACTCAGCTTCCTATATTGGTTAGTGGTCGAGTTGGTTCGACAACCACTTAGCTTCCTATATTGATAATCATTGAAATATTATTGTCGCACTATCGATATACGTATGACGAGAAGGTGATTCTTTTCTCATATTTATATTGATAGTTAGAGAATATTAAAATTAGGTACGGTTCTTAAAACTCATACTTATGGTAGGATCGTGACTCATAATCGTATGGTGGAACCCCTCAGCGAATGGACGATTTTGGTCTAACTAGGATAAGTTCCTAGACCCATATGATTGTGGTAAGTTCCTGAACTTATAACGTGTGGTAAGTTTGATGAACTATACTGGAATATAGAAAGGTTGTGGATGAAGAATTGAGGTTTTTTAATATAGTAAGCTTTATGGATGATAGAAATAGATAGAATTAATAAGCAATGAATCATTGGAGAAATTGAAGATGATGGTGGAGGTATAGTTATTTTAAATCTTCTAGCTATGCTAGATTCTAAAATCGTTCTTGTATTCACACTTATGTGTGCCTTTGAAAAGATTGGTTCAATTGCTGAACCGTTAAATTTTTTTTAGTGTTGTTGTTGATATGTCTATGCTATTTGTCTCAGCTAGACAAAATTGTTTTTTGCATCAAAATCTATGGAAGTTCTTAGGCCCATAGTGATTACGATGGTGAGCTCGTTTTGGGCCCATTGTATGATGATGAGTTCTTGAAGTATTCTTAAACTCATTTGTTATGGTGAGCTAAGGAACCCATATTATTGGGGTAAGTTCTGTTTATTCATATGTTAAAGCCATTCGTTTCGGCTTAGACAAAAATGATTTAATAAAAGTAAATATATTTTATGCAATCATTCGCATCATGAAATATGGTGTAGAATTAATAAACGATGGAGTCATCCATACAATTGAACCTAGTGTCGGATGTGATTATAAGATCGTCAACCCACTATAGTATGATGTGGAATGAAAAAATCATAAAACGATTTTTGGTTTTATTTAAATTATGAAAAGTGTGCCAATTGAGCTGACTAAATGTTTTGATTGATATCCGAATTTTTGAAGAAAGTCTATGCTATTTGTTTCGGCTAGACACCTTTGATGAGAGATGATGAATAAAAAAAACTTCCAATCCAAATTTTGTTTCTTGGTGCGGACTCCGATGTTAAGACTGAGGATGAACAACTGATGCCGGGTATATAGTCCCAATTTACGCTTATGTGTCAGAAATTTAAATGTTGTGCACGACATAGGGTACGATAGGTTAATCACCTAAAGTACTTGAGGAGAATGTTTTTCAGTCTTTGTGATTGACAAATATTCTGATGGTTTTCAAAATTGTTCAAAGTCTTTATGTCCCCTCAGCATGATGGCAACATTTTCTTTCCTCGTTATTCATATTGCTTAACAAATATTGAATAATTGTGAAGACGCAAAAGAAGTGATGTTTGAAGGTGATGATTGATGTGAGATTCTCAAAGTAGGAAAATGATGAGTAGTTGTTATAGAAAAGATTGTTAGGTTAACTTGAAAATTTAGTTTTGATGGGTAGAATGAATAGAGATGACTATGCCTTAATTTCGAGGACGAAATTCTTAGAAGGAGGGGTGAATGTGACACCCCGAATATTTGTATGGCTAGAAATATAGCCTTAAATAATTTATGGGATAATATTGTATGATTATTATTAAATAAGGATAACTATTTATGTAAGAATGTGTTATGGTATGTATTAAATGCGATTACGGTTATTTTGTAATAAAATCGAGATTATGAAATAGAACCTATAAGAATTTATTGAGAGAATGAGTGGTGTAGAAATTATAAAGCTTATATTAAGGTAATGCGTTGAAGATATTCAACGATAAAATTTTGAAGGAGAATTATCGAAAACCGAGTAAGAAGGGTTTCGGTGATTCCTAGGACGGAATCCTTATAAGGGGGGAAGGATGTGACAACCCGAATTTTCAGAAGTTATTAAAATGAGAATTTAATAAATAAAAATTCTTGTTATGTGTCGGGTTGAGTTTATATTGATGTGCGATGTATTTTGGTTATGTGATTTGGTGTGAACATACTTTCGAAACATATATTTATATATATTGAGAAATGGAAATGAAGTTCAATAGTTAATTAAACTATTGAAGTAAGTAAATAAAATTATTACGAAAAAGAAAATTTACTAAATATTGTTGTTAATTTAATTAGGTTGAAAATTATATTTTGAAATAATATAATTTGATTATTATGTTTTGTTGGCAATGATATTTTTATGAATTAAATTTCATTAACAATGAGAGTAATTCACTTATATGACGATATATATATATATATATATATATATATATATATATATATATATATATATATATATATATTTGTTTTAATAGAATGAGAAAGCAATGTATTACATGTAAATGTAATATGTTAATGTAATACGATTGTGAATTTCGTAAATAGCTAAAATATTTATCAAATAAAATAAATATTTTAGTTGGGATATTTATTAAATAAAATAAATATTTTGATGTAAATTATTATGAGAATAATTTATTTAAGTATGATGATATTAAGTAATTGATGATAAACAATTTTATAATTGGTGCGTATTTTTATTACGCTAATGGAATGGTAATGTTCTAATTTAATTAAATAATTAAATTAGGGGGTGAGTAATTGGCTATGAAAATATGGTGTTGGCCAAATAAAGGGAATAAGTTTTATTAAATTAACGTGTGTCAATGTATCATATAGTAAGAGGTATATTATGAAAATAAATTAGAATGGAGTTTTAAATTGGTTTTGCCAAACGTGGCCTAGACTCTTTATATTCTATAACAGTTGAGGCCTTTGGTTTTCATAACTGAAAGCCACATTAGGATATACGTAACTTCCATTAAGCTGAGAAGAAGGGAGGAAGAGAGAAACAGAGAGAAGAAACTCTCAAAGAAATTTAGAGACAAAATCAAGGAAGAAATCAAGAGGAAGAAGGTGGCTAGTGAAGCTCTCTTTATCATCTAACTAATTAAAGGTAAAACCCTAGATTTCTAGTTTTAGTTTTGTTATCTAAGTTCTCTATAATTGAATTTCTAGGGTCAAATTATTGAGAAATTGGGTTTATGTATTTTTCGATGTTTATACCTGTTAGATATCATCTATAATTGATATTGAAACAACCAAATTCGTGTTTATGTTTTGAAAAGGAAGAATTGGAGATTTTGGTTTATAATGTAAAGTTTTTTTCAAAAACTTAGAATTTATGAATTCAATACTTTGGTTTGATTAAGATTATGTGAATTGGGTTAGAAACTTTGTTTCTGATGGTTTAAATTAATAAGAATGCATTTAGAAATCATGTTAGAATAAATTGTGATTAAATTGGATGGATTCGGTAAGAACAGAGTTCATTCTGGGCTGAATTCAAAGTGGCGCGGCCGCGCCACTTCACAGGTCAAAACCAGCGCGGCCGCGCTGGTCCTCAAAAGTGAAATTATGATTTCTTTCTCATCTAAAATTGTGGGCAGGTGTACTAGGATCATTTAAGCATAAAAGTGAATCTAAAGTCATGACCTAATGAGCTATGCAAGAAATGAATTGCATGAGCATGATTTCATACGAATTTTCAAAATAAAAATAAAAAAGATTTCGGAAGTAATTATCAGTGATGATCTACATTAGTTTAGAGATCTTCAAGGCATGTGTTTGTGTGCTATGATAGTTTTCTGAAGACCTTAGCATAACAATGGGTTGAATGGAGTTGAAATAACTCAGTTCTGGGCTAAAAAGGGAGTAGCGCGGCCGCGCCACTCCTAGGCTTAAATGCAGCGTGGCCGCGCCATGCTGCAGAGTTGCCAAGAAGTTTTATTTGTTAAACCAAGCTTTGGGACTTGTTTGTTTAAGTCCTATAAGCAAGGATACATGTCAAGTATGGAGTCTAGCATGTCCAAGTATAGAATGACTATGTCAAGCGAAGAGTGAATAAGAAATTTCTAAATAAAATAAAGAGTTTTCGAAAATAAAAGCAAGCTTGAATGTAAATGCAACTACATGACTTATGTGAGACAAAGTATAGAATGTATCTATGATCAGGTTTGATATGCGAAACGAAGCAAGATTACAAGTTTCAAATGTAAACGGATAAGGCAAGCTTAGCAAGAATGTAGATTGTAGTTACCTTAATAGTATGACTAATTATATGTCTTGAATGTATAACTGATATTTGGTATGCATGTGATGAGTGGGTTTTATATCTACGAATCATGTATTGTTAGGCTTAATTATTGTAGTCTTTAAGCATTTTTAGTATTATTTTACTTGTTTTTGGTGTTTATTTATTGTTGGTTGGAGCTGGAGGGACAAAAGGGTAAATTTGGAGCTTAAAATACACTTGGTGGCATTTTTGTAATTAAGTGGGCATGGGCTAGCGCCAGCAGCACTTGGGCTAGCGCCAGCGACGCTAGTTCACGTTTTTGGGTGCTAAAGTTCAACTGAAGGAGGAAAAGGAAGCCAATTCGGAAAGGGATTCTAGTCAATATTGATCGGATAGTGAGAAGGAAACCCTAAAAAGGGAATTTGGAGATTATTATTATTATTATTATACTTTTCTAGGGAGAGTTTTTTTTTGAGAGAGATTTTCTGTGGATTACTCTTGTTCAAGCATTGGATTTTGATATGGGTTGAAGCTTACTTTGGAATTTTATTCACAATTGGGTTTGATCAATCTATTTTCTTCTTTAATCAGTTGATTGTTTATTTTCTATGTGTAGATTTGATCCCATAATGGCTTTTGGTTCAGACATGAATTAATCTCCATTATGGGATTCTAACGGATTTTAATATGTAGTTTAATTACAGTCTTGATTGTTAGCTTGTTTTATATATCATAAGGAATTTCTATCATGATTGTTTTGCATGTATGAATGCTTGATCACCATTCGATTTCAGTACTTATATGGAATTGAAAAATAACATATAGGTATGGATTGTAATCATGATAGCTTGCGAATATGAAGCTTAATTGGATAGCTTAATATTGTGTGAGTCAGATAGAAGTATATTGTTTCACCGTAAGAGTCAAAATAGGGACTTGTGCTTAAAATCAATATAATTGCAATTTCACATAGAAATATAGTGATTTTGGTTATAGTGGTGATTATATGGTGTCTATCAAGTATAGATATTATGTAAGTAGGTCATAATGCATTGACAAATGGTTATGTCTATTTAAGTGTCCTTGGCTACTTTTCAGTGATATATAAACTTACTAGCATGATAGTGGTAATTAGATGAACTATTAAATGAAGTTAGGATCCCATTAATTCCAAGCTTGATATATTTCGTTAGCCTTTGCATATTTAGTTATTAATTAATATAGAAATAATTTTGTCACCAAAAGTAAGAGAATAGTTTAGGCAAATAAGTATAGTGATAGAACTGATGCATAGTGAATTAATTTAATCCTGTCTCTGTGGGACGATACTTTATTTCCTCTGTATTACTTGTGGACCACGTATACTTGCGTGAGTTAGAGCTCTTTTATTTAAGACTTAAAAAAAGGCAACAAGTTTTTGGCGCCGTTGCCGGGGACAGGCATTAGATTTTTATTATTATCATCAGTTTTAAGCTATATTGTTTGACTTAGACAACTCTAATCTTTTCTCATTTCTATTTTTATTTTTGTTGTGGTTTCAGGTACTTGTAGAATTTTTATGCACACACGCTCATCCAACTCAGAATTGACACCGGCTCAGGATAATATTGACGGAAGAGGTTGGAAAGCAAGAGTGCGTAGGAATTTACAAGCACAATTAGAAAGAACTATTCCGAAGATGGCGGAGGAACAGAGAATCGAGCAAAGAGAGGAACATAAAGCTTTGAGGGACTATTCCATGCCAAACATCACTGGATTGCAGTCTAGCATAGTAAGACCGACAATAGCAGCAAATACCTTTGAGATTAAACTAGGAACCATTCAAATGGTACAAAATTCGGTCCAGTTTGGGGGTGCTGCTACAGACGATCCTAATGAGCATCTTTTGAGTTTCATTGAAATTTGTGATATATTCAGATACAACGGAGTGACGGAGGATGCCATTCGACTAAGACTGTTTCCATTTTCATTAAGGGATAGAGCAAGAAGTTGGCTTCATTCTTTGCCTGCAGGATCAATCACTACATGGGAGGACCTAGCACAAAAATTTCTGGCCAAGTTTTTCCCAATGGCTAAAACTGCAAAACTAAGGACAACAATTTCTCAATTTGAGCAACAACAGGGTGAGTCCTTATACGAGGCTTGGGATAGGTACAAGGAGATGCTAAGGAAGTGTCCACACCATGGGATGCTAGATTGGATGGTGATCAACACATTTTATAATGGATTGGGATGGCAGTCTAGGCAGATGGTAGATGCAACTGCAGGTGGAGCTTTAGGGGCAAAGAGCTATGCCGAGGCTTATAACCTTATTGAGACTATGGCAGCAAATGATTTCCAGAATCCTACAGCCAGAATGTCACAGCCCAGAGTTGCAGGTGTGTTGGAAGTGGATGTTATTACCTAGTTGTCAGCACAGATGGCGGCTATGGCAAAGAAAATAGATTCGTTGTCGGAAAGCAAAGCCAAGTCAGTTGCCTTCATATGTGAGACCTGTGCGGGGTCGCACTCAACAGATCAATGTGCTATCAACTCGGAGTCGGTGCAGTATGTGAACACTTATAAGAAAGACCAGGGTCAGTTTCAGAACACATACCACCCCAACAACCGCAATCATCCAAACTTTAGTTGGTCAAACAACCAAGGAAGTCAGCAGCAGCAGTTTCAGCAGAACAATCAGTTTCAACCAGCGCAGCAACAGTATGCTCCAAGACCACCTTTTCCACCGGGATATTCTCAACAACAACATCCTACTCCATATGCACCTCCGCAGGAGAAGAAATCAGAAATGGAAGAGATGATGTTAAAGTACATGGCAAATACAGAGGTGATGATCAAAAGCCAGGCAGTGGCTATTAAAAATCTGGAAGCTCAGATGGGGCAAATGGCGACTATGCTTAACAGCAGGCCCCAGGGTTCATTGCCAAGTAACACAGCGGCAAATCCACGGAAAGAAGGTAAGGAACAGTGTCAGGCCATTACACTCAGATCGGGAAAGCAATATTCAGGAAGTGCACCAGAAACACCAGCACCGAGTTTACAAGGGGATGACACTGGGGTAGAAACTGAGACAAAAATTGAAGCTGAACAGAAAGAGAAGAAGGATGAGTTCGAGTCGCAACAAGTAGAGAAGGAGAAAGCGAGTTCAGATAAGAAGCCCGTGAATACAGTACCGCAAGTTCACCCTCGAGTTCCATATCCGCAAAGATTGAATAAGCAGAGGGATGATAAACAGTTCAGAAAGTTTTTGGAGGTTTTTAAGAAACTGCAGATCAACATACCCTTCGCGGAGGCATTGGAACAACTGCCAAGTTATGCAAAGTTTATGAAGGGTATACTGTCAAGGAAGAGAAGGTTAGACGAGTTTGAGACAGTGGCCTTGATAGAGGAATGCAGTGCAGTGCTTCAACGAAAATTACCTCCAAAGCTGAAAGATCCGGGCAGTTTCACGATTCCATGCACGATCGGAAAGATGAGCTTTGATAAATGTTTGTGTGATCTTGGGGCAAGTATCAACCTGATGTCGTTATCAATATTTAGTCAGTTAGGATTGCCGGAACCAAGGCCAACGAATATTTCCCTACAGCTAGCTGATAGATCTATCACATATCCACGGGGGATAGTGGAGGACGTACTGGTGAAAGTGGACAAATTTATCTTTCCGGCGGACTTCATCATTCTGGATTATGAGGAGGACAAAAATATACCAATCATACTAGGGAGACCATTCCTAGCCACTGGGAGGACTTTGATAGATGTGCAGAAAGGGGAGCTCACAATGCGGGTACATGATCAGGAGGTGACATTTGTAACGAATGCAATTTTTATGATTGAATAAAAATATTTATTGAGTTATATAAATATTTTTATTCATTTATTGAGTTAAATATGGGTATTTGTTGAGTTTAATAATGTTAAATATTATTTGAATGTGATTTGTTATGTTTATTCTAATTTAATTTAATGATTAAATTAGATGATGAAAAGGTTTATTTGAATAAATAATTTATTTGAATAAGAGAATTTATTTGGTATTATTGTTATTTGTTAAATGAAATTATTATTTGAGTTAATTATATTTAATGGAATTTATTTAATAATAAGTTCAATTGAATTAAATGTGTGACATTTTAAACTATATGTTATATTGGTTTATTAAAATAAATGAAAGGAGTTTTAATTTAGTTTTTCCAAACTAGGCCTTATGACCTTTGGTTGGAAAAATGAGTTATTTTAATTGTGTTTTACCAAACAAGACATAAGAATAATAGGTTATTTTTATTAGTGTTTACCAAACATAGCCTTATGGCTTTTGAAATTTATAACTGATGAATTAAGTTAGATTATACGTTATTATATTAAGTATCAGTTTTATTATTTTAAATTAACAGTTTGTATTCCATCAGTTTTATTTTACGTCAGTTGAAAGAAAGAAAAGAAAAGAGAAGAACAGAGTTTGAGAGAAAGAAAGAAAAAGAGAAAGAAGAACTTTGTGAATTTGAGAGTTGAGAGAAAAGAGAGAAAATTGTGAGAGAAGCTTGGAGATTGGAGTAAGAATTCAAGCAAGGAAGCTAAATCAAACTTTCTAAGAATTAGAAGGTATAAACTCTTACTGTATTTTATTTTTTTAGTTCTCTGTATGTTATTTACTTGCTTAAAATATGAATTACTTGGTTGTAATTGTTAGAAAACATGTGTTAGATGATTATGTAATGATTATAGATTAATTGGAATGATTAATCCATAAAAGCATGTTTAGAATAGAGTTTTTTTGAGTTTTACAGAGTTTATTTTCATGAGTGGTATATATGTATGAAGTTAATATTCAAATAGTTTGTTAATTGGTAAAATTAACATTTGTTTATGATTATTTGATGAAAAACAAGAATATTGCAAGAAGAATGGTTTAAATTGGTTGAAAGGTGAATTTACAGAGTTTAATTTCATAAGAACGGTTGAAACTTGATGTTTGGTTTTAATAGTGAATTTTTGGTTTTAAATTAGTTGTTTATGTGTTATAATGATTAAAATGTTTACAGAACATGTTAGGTAAATGTTGTATATCATATATGATGTCTGGGTATGTGTAATTTATTTTTCTGGATGGTAGAATTCGGAAAAATTTGGCCAAATTTGGCCTAAGTTTTCACTGTTCGCGAACTGCAGGAGATGACTGCCGGATGTCTCGCCCCGGCGAGAAAATAAGCTGTTAAACTTCGCCCCGGCGAAGTCTCGCCCCGGCGAGAAATTTGTTAAGGAAAACCTCGCCCCGGCGAGAAAATTTAAAAGGGAATTCTCGCCCCGGCGAGAATCACTGCTGGATAAAAAAAAATTTATTATTATGTATTCTTTTCTTGATAGCTATGATGTATCATTGTATGCATAATTAAACTGTTATATATGTGACTAAAGTATTGTCAAGATGGTTGCTAAACTAGTACTTGTTGACTATGGTATGCTAAATGAGATACTATAATTAGGTAAAGGGAACCTAAAGTGATTATAAATTTTGTAACTAATTTATGTTACCATTTTATAATTAATTGTATAGGTTGATTTAAGGATCGTGAATTATTTAATTTGTAATCTACGCTTGAGGCAAGTTTTCTTTCTTTAAACTTGTTAAATTATTACAGCAAGTTATTTATTTCTTAAGCTTGTTATTATTTCAACAAGTTTACTTCCTTTGAGTGAATTAATTAACCTTAGCTTATTGTTATTCAAGCAAGGCTGATATCATGTTGAGTAATTATATTTTGTTACAGATATTATTTATTCAGTCTTTGATTATCATTCAAACTTCGAATACAAACTTTACTGAAGAACTAGACTAGCAAACCATTATTGATTCAGCTAGTCCTTAGTTGATGAGCGTTTCAAAAACTTAGATTATCTAAACTTGTTCCAAGCCAAGTTCCTTTTGGTAAGGACTCTTATAATAAACTGAGATGAACAACCCTAACATAGGGGATTATTACGCTTAGCGTTAAAATGGTTGTGCACAATACATTGTACAAAGGGCTGATCCCCTTGAGTACGAGATGAAGGTCCATTTATAGTCTTTAAGACTGTTAAAGGTTACGGTAAAAAAAATACTTGTTAACCTAGGACATAGTTCGAGGTCTTGAGACCCTCAGACATATTCAAACTTTGATTACTTATTGATTAACTTCAGAAAATCATTGCTTCTCATTTGAACTCTATTTCAATTAAAAGTTATTGTTATCATTCTTGTGGGCAATTGTTTGCTCACTCTTGCACTAAACATTTCAGCTAAGCCCGAGAAGCAGGACAAGCCGTCCACCAGTAAGGGCAAGGGCAAGATGCAGAAATAGTTCTAGATTTATTATTTAATTGATGAACATTTGTACCAGACTTGTTTTAGACTATATTTTTATTCCGCATTTGATGTATTAAGGTTGTGATGACCTGGGGTTTTAATTATTGATGTAACCCGGTTTGGGAGATGATTAATTAAGTTTATTTTAATTGCTTAATTATGGGTAGTTAGATGTGAATGAATGGGATAGTGAACACCAAATCAGGGGAAATTGAGTACCCAGATTTGGGGGTGTCACAGGTTGGTCTCAGAGCTGATAGGTTATGAACCTTTAGGTGGGGAAAACCTTAGGGTAGTAGCCTTTTAGAAGATAGAGAATATAGTGGAGATAAACTCTTATCGGGTTCTAAGGAATGGATTACGGAAATTCATAAAAGACAATAAAATGATTATGTGCTATGTGCTTATTTGATAATAAACTTATGTGCTCGTGAGTACTAACGAGTATTATCGATTAGTAATTAAAACTTTAAATTTTGTTGTCAGGATGACTGATAGAGGAGAGCCCAGCCAGATTAGGGAGGAGGAGCCCCGAGATATTCACGTAGTCCACGAGCAGCTAGTACAGAGGGAGCCGTCCCCATTGATTACAGTTACAGGTCACGAGTATGAGCCTGAGACTGAGCCTGAGACGGACCCTGAGGAGGATCCTGAGGAGGACCCTGAGGAGGATCCTGAGGAGGAGGCAGACCCTGAGAGGATATCACTATCTTCTTTAGGTATTCAGATGTACGAACAGGTGTATGATCGCAACATAGAGTTGCAGGACAGAGTGGAGGCGTTAGAGGGGCAGTTGGCTGAGCGACAGACTGCTTTGGAGCAGAAGAACAGTGAGATAGAGGAGCTAGATATACGTCTTGGAGACGTGGAGTGGAAGCTGGTTCATGTAGAGAGTGAAAAGGAGGAGTTAGAAGAACAGGCTGCAGAACGTCAAACCACTCTGGAGCAGAAGGATGCTGAGATTCAAGACCTTTCATCACGTCTTGCAGAGGCTGAGCAGAGGCTAGTACAGTCTGAGTATCGACGAGGACAGCTGATAGCCAGGAATGAGATTGCGCGAGATGAGTTAAAAAAGGAGTCAGCTGAGCGGGCGAGAGCTGAGACAGCTTGGCTGAGGGAGGCTAACCGCGCAGATCGTGTTGAGTGTGAGGTGCGGTCAAAGAAGGCCAAGATTGACGAGATGGAGTATATTTTTCACACCACAGTGGATAGAGCTCAGGATCGAGTTCATCGTCACCCAGATGTGACGGACCGTAGGATTATGACACGCATTATGGAGCAGGAGCGCCAGGAAGCTGTGCGTCGTGGGATGTCATCATAGACTGTGATTAGTTATGTTATTATGAAATTTATGAAGTGAATAATTTGTAAATCCCAATTTTCTATAATGGGATAGAATAATGATGTAATCCTGAAACTTTGTGATTTCAGGATAGATGATGTAAATAACTACGATGCTATTTGTATTATGTTCTGAAAGCAGTTAATGAATAAAATGTGAAAGTTTATCAGATGTGTTATGTATTTAAGTGTTGTTCATAAATGTTTAAGTTTAGACTTAAATGTTTAGGTAATTGAGTAATAATCTAATAACGAGAATTCTTAACAGTATGATGCCGCCAAGAAGACAACCAACCCGTCAACAGACCCCTGAGGGATCTACAAACAACAATGATGAAACCACCGCTAATCCAATGCAGCAGTTGGTGAATCTATTAACTGGAGCATTCGCGAACCAACCCCAAGCGCAGGCCACGACCTTCAAAGACTTCAAGGCTGTCGGACCTCCAGAATTTCAGGGCTCCATGAATCCGATTGAAGCTCAAACATGGATCATGTAGATGGAGAAAGTGTTCGATGTCGCCAGAGTCGGTGAAGACCAGAAAACGGCATTTGCAACATTCATGCTGAAATCAGAAGCCAGCTACTGGTGGCAGGCGAACAAAACTCGTGGTGGTCAGGGTATAATACCGTGGGAGCGGTTTAAAGAAATATTTTTCGAGACATACTTCCCAGTAAGCGCGCAGAACCAGATGGAGGTGCAGTTCCTAGAGCTGAAGCAAGGTACTATGACGGTACCTGAATACGCTGCTAAGTTCAATGAGTTGGCAAGGTTTGCGCCGTATCAGGTAAGTACAGATGAGCGCAAGGCCAGGAGGTTTCGGAGCAGGGATTGAAGCCCTGGTTGTACAGTCGAGTCTCGATGTTTCAGCTGAATTCTTTTGCAGCGATTCTGGAGGAAGGCAATCATCGCTGAAGGATGGCAGAGTGATGCTCTGACCAAAATATAATCAGGAGCAGAGAAAGAAGAAGAGTGTGAATGATTATAAGACTAGTGGTAACCATGGGGGAAATAGCCAGAAGAGGAAGTGGACTGAAGGTAACTCTGCGGGAAGTCAGCAGGGTAGTCTGAAGAAGAAGATGGAAGTATGCAGCACCTGTGGTAAGACCCATATGGGTGCTTATTTAAAGGGAAAAAGGGTGTGCTACAACTGTGGACAGGATGGTCATGTCACACCGAACTGCCCTAATCCGAAGAAGGGTGCATGCTTCATTTGTGGACTGAAGGATCATTTTGCACGGGATTGCCCTAAGAAAACTGCAACAGGTGGACCTAGTGCTGGAAAGGGGAACAACGGAGGTGGTGGCAATCTGACCATATCAGGACCGACGCAGCCCAGCCGATCTACTGCTCGGACATTCAACATGACAGTGCAGGACGCTGTGCAGTCAAAGGATGTGGTGTCAGGTATCATTCTAGTCAATAATATTAATGCTTATGTATTGTTTGACTCGGGTGCTACTTGCTCATTTATATCCGATGATTTTGCTAAGAACTTAGAATTACCCTAGGAAGAACTAGATTACCCTATGAACATAGAGATTGCGAATAGGGAAATAATTCCTGTTAAACTTATCCACAAGAACTGTCAAATAGATATTAAGGGTCAGATAACGACGGTAAACTTGATCCCAATTCGACTTGGGGAGTTTGACGTTATATTGGGTATGGATTGGTTGACTAATCATGGGGCAGTTATTGACTGTCAAAAGAAGTGTATAAACCTTATGACTCCGTCAAAGGTTGTGTTTTATGGTAACAAATCGCCTAGACAAGCGAGTTGTCTGACGATGATGCAGGCCAGAAAGATGTTGAGGTAAGGCTGTGTAGGGTATCTAGCCTACATAGTTGATACACGAAAGGAAGGTGCAACGCTGGAAGAGATACCAGTAGACGTGTTTCCTGAAGATTTACCAGGATTACCGCCAGATAGGGAAATCGAGTTTGTGATTGATTTAGCACCGGGAACGGCCCCTATATCGAAGGCCCCGTATCGAATGGCTCCAGTGGAATTAAAGGAGTTGATGGCGCAGCTACAGGAGTTGCTAGATAAAAAGTATATTCAACCGAGCGTTTCGCCGTGGGGAGCGCCGGTATTGTTTGTTAAGAAGAAGGATGGATCAATGCGTCTTTGCATTGATTATAGAGAATTGAACAAGGTCACGATCAAAAACAAGTATCCGTTGCCAAGGATCGATGACCTGTTTGACCAACTGAAGGGGGCAAAGTACTTTTCAAAGATAGATTTACGAAGTGGGTACCATCAGTTGAAGGTGAGACAGGAGGATATACCAAAGACGGCATTTCGGACTAGATATGGTCACTATGAGTTTTTGGTTATGTCATTTGGTTTAACGAATGCGCCTGCAGCATTCATGGACTTAATGAATAGGGTGTTCAAACCATTTCTGGATAAATTCGTAGTGGTGCTTATAGACGACATCCTCGTATATTCCAAAACTCAGGAAGAACACGTCGAGCATTTGAGGGTGACATTAGAGGCGTTAAGGAAAGAGAAATTGTATGCAAAATTTTCGAAGTGCGAATTTTGGTTGGAACGTGTGCAATTTCTTGGGCATGTGATTGATAAGGACGGAATATCGGTAGACCTATCAAAATTCGAAGCTGTGATAAACTGGGATCAGCCGAAGACACCGTCAGAAGTGAGGAGTTTCCTAGGTTTGGCAGGATATTACAGGCGTTTCATTCAAGATTTCTCGAGAATCGCCACTCCGTTAACGAATTTAACAAGAAAATCAGTGAAGTTTATTTGGACGGAGAAGTGCGAAGAGAGTTTCCAAGAACTAAAGAAGAGACTAAGTTCGGCACCTGTATTGTCTTTGCCAGATGATACAGGAAATTTTATGGTGTATAGCGACGCATCGCATAAGGGACTTGGTTGTGTGTTGATGCAGAATGGAAAGGTTATTGCATATGCATCGCGCCAACTAAAAGACTATGAAAAAGGGTATCCGACCCATGACTTAGAGTTAGCAGCTGTGGTGTTTGCTCTGAAAATCTGGCGACACTATCTCTATGGGGAGAAGTGTGAAATATACACAGACCATAAAAGTCTGAAGTATATTTTTACACAGAAGGATTTGAATATGCGACAAAGGAGATGGATAGAGTTAATCAAGGACTATGATTGTGAAATTCTATACCATCCGGGAAAAGCCAATGTGGTTGCAGACGCTTTGAGCAGAAAGGGTCGGGAGAAATTGTTTTTGTTAACCGCTCAGGAGAAGCTCGTGGAGGAAATGGCTAAGTTGGAACTAGAAGTGAAGAATCAGATGGAGTCGACCGAAAAATTATTTCAGATAAAAACCCAACCAACTCTGGTGGAAAAAGTGAAGGAAGCGCAACTCAAAGATGAGGAATGTGCTGAGATACGGAAAAGATTGCTTGAGGGAGAAAAGCTTAAATACAAAGTTGACACTGAAGGACTGCTTAGATTCGAAGGCCGAATTTGGGTTCCGGCAGAACTAAAGATCAGAGAAGAGATTTTGACCGAAGCCCATAGTTCAAGAATTTCGGTTCACCCAGGAAGTACGAAGATGTACCAAGATCTTCGCCAACATTTCTGGTGGCCAAACATGAAAAGAGAGGTTGCTGAGTGTGTTGCGAAGTGCCTAACCTGTCAGAGAGTAAAAGCAGAACATCAACGACCAAGTGGTTTGCTACAGCCTTTAGAGATACCAGAATGGAAATGGGAGCATATCACGATGGATTTCGTGGTAGGTCTTCCAGCTACTCAGAAGGGATATGACGCGATATGGGTCATAGTGGATCGACTGACGAAATCAGCGCACTTTTTTACCAATCAAAGTCAGATTCACTTTAGATCAGCTGGCGAAGTTATATGTCAAAGAAATTATCTCGAGGCCGGTAGTTGTTCCCAGTATCAATAGTGTCAGACAGGGATCCGCGGTTCACATCAAAGTTTTGGAGGAGTCTGCAAACTTGTTTGGGGACACAGTTGCGAATGAGTACAGCCTATCATCCTCAAACCGATGGCCAAAGTGAAAGAACAATTTAAACGTTGGAGGACATGCTGAGAGCGTGTGTCATGGATTTCAAGGGCAACTGGGATGATCATTTACCTTTGGTCGAATTTGCTTACAACAACAGTCATCACGCCAGTATCGGCATGCCACCCTACGAAGCGTTGTACGGAAGGAAATGCAGAACTCCGTTATGCTGGGATGAGGTTGGTGAACGTCGACTATTAGGACCCGAGCTGGTCCAACAAACTGCTGAGATTGTTCAAGTAATAAGAGCCAGACTGATAGCCGCTCAAGACAGGCAGAAAAAGTATGCTGACCAACACCGACAAAATCGCGAATTTGAGGTCGGCAGCTTCGTGTTTCTCAAAGTATCTCCCTGGAAAGGGAAAATCAGATTTGGAAAGAAGGGTAAACTAAGTCCGCGATTCATTGGACCCTTTGAAGTGCTGAAACGGGTGGGTGAGGTAGCTTATGAGGTAGCTTTACCTCCTGAGTTAGGCCACGTCCACAATGTCTTTCATATATCGGTGCTACGACAGTATAAGCCCGATTATAAGCATGTAATCAAATACGAACCAATACAATTTGAACAAGATTTATCCTATGAAGAGGTTCCTGTACAGATAGTAGACAGGAAAGAGCAAGTGCTTCGCAATAAAGTGATACCTTCCGTTAAGGTAATCTGGAGGAACCACAGTGCTGAAGAAGCTACGTGGGAACTCGAAGATAAAATGATGCAGAATTACCCTCACTTATTTGTTTAACTTTTGTATTGCGATTCTGGGGACAGAATCTTTGTAAGGAGGGGAGAATGTAACGGACAATTTAATTGCGTTGTGATTCTGGGGACAGAATCCTTTTAAGGAGGGAAAGATGTAACGAATGCAATTTTTATGATTGAATAAAAATATTTATTGAGTTATATAAATATTTTTATTCATTTATTGTGTTAAATATGGGTATTTGTTGAGTTTAATAATGTTAAATATTATTTGAATGTGATTTGTTATGTTTATTCTAATTTAATTTAATGATTAAATTAGATGATGAAAAGGTTTATTTGAATAAATAATTTATTTGAATAAGAGAATTTATTTGGTATTATTGTTATTTGTTAAATGAAATTATTATTTGAGTTAATTATATTTAATTGAATTTATTTAATAATAAGTTCAATTGAATTAAATGTGTGACATTTTAAACTATATGTTATATTGGTTTATTAAAATAAATGAAAGGAGTTTTAATTTAGTTTTTCCAAACTAGGCCTTATGACCTTTGGTTGGAAAAATGAGTTATTTTAATTGTGTTTTACCAAACAAGACATAAGAATAATAGGTTATTTTTATTAGTGTTTACCAAACATAGCCTTATGGCTTTTGAAATTTATAACTGATGAATTAAGTTAGATTATACGTTATTATATTAAGTATCAGTTTTATTATTTTAAATTAACAATTTTTATTCCATCAGTTTTATTTTACGTCAGTTGAAAGAAAGAAAAGAAAAGAGAAGAACAGAGTTTGAGAGAAAGAAAGAAAAAGAGAAAGAAGAACTCTGTGAATTTGAGAGTTGAGAGAAAAGAGAGAAAATTGTGAGAGAAGCTTGGAGATTGGAGTAAGAATTCAAGCAAGGAAGCTTAATCAAACTTTCTAAGAATTAGAAGGTATAAACTCTTACTGTATTTTATTTTTTTAGTTCTCTGTATGTTATTTACTTGCTTAAAATATGAATTACTTGGTTGTAATTGTTAGAAAACATGTGTTAGATGATTATGTAATGATTATAGATTAATTGGAATGATTAATCCATAAAAGCATGTTTAGAATAGAGTTTTACAGAGTTTATTTTCATGAGTGGTATATATGTATGAAGTTAATATTCAAATAGTTTGTTAATTGGTAAAATTAACATTTGTTTATGATTATTTGATGAAAAACAAGAATATTGCAAAAAGAATGGTTTAAATTGGTTGAAAGGTGAATTTACAGAGTTTAATTTCATAAGAACGGTTGAAACTTGATGTTTGGTTTTAATAGTGAATTTTTGGTTTTAAATTAGTTATTTATATGTTAGAATGATTAAAATGTTTACAGAACATGTTAGGTAAATGTTTTATATCATATATGATGTCTGGGTATGTGTAATTTGTTTTCTGGATGGTAGAATTCGGAAAAATTTGGCCAAATTTGGCCTAAGTTTTCACTGTTCGCGAACTGCAGGAGATGACTGCCGGATGTCTCGCCCCGGCGAGAAAATAAGCTGTTAAACTTCGCCCCGGCGAAGTCTCGCCCCAGCGAGAAATTTGTTAAGGAAAACCTCGCCCCGACGAGAAAATTTAAAAGGGAATTCTCGCCCCGGCGAGAATCACTGCTGGATAAAAAAAAATTATTATTATGTATTCTTTTCTTGATAGCTATGATGTATCATTGTATGCATAATTAAACTGTTATATATGTGACTAAAGTATTGTCAAGATGGTTGCTAAACTAGTACTTGTTGACTATGGTATGCTAAATGAGATACTATAATTAGGTAAAGGGAACCTAAAGTGATTATAAATTTTGTAACTAATTTATGTTACCATTTTATAATTAATTGTATAGGTTGATTTAAGGATCGTGAATTATTTAATTTGTAATCTACGCTTGAGGCAAGTTTTCTTTCTTTAAACTTGTTAAATTATTACAGCAAGTTATTTATTTCTTAAGCTTGTTATTATTTCAACAAGTTTACTTCCTTTGGGTGAATTAATTAACCTTAGCTTATTGTTATTCAAGCAAGGCTGATATCATGTTGAGTAATTATATTTTGTTACAGATATTATTTATTCAGTCTTTGATTATCATTCAAACTTCGAATACAAACTTTACTGAAGAACTAGACTGGCAAACCATTATTGATTCAGCTAGTCCTTAGTTGATGAGCGTTTCAAAAACTTAGATTATCTAAACTTGTTCCAAGCCAAGTTCCTTTTGGTAAGGACTCTTATAATAAACTGAGATGAACAACCCTAACATAGGGGATTATTACGCTTAGCGTTAAAATGGTTGTGCACAATATATTGTACAAAGGGCTGATCCCCCTGAGTACGAGATGAAGGTCCATTTATAGTCTTTAAGACTGTTAAAGGTTACGGTAAAAAAAAAATACTTGTTAACCTTGGACATAGTTCGAGGTCTTGAGACCCTCAGACATATTCAAACTTTGATTACTTATTGATTAACTTCAGAAAATCATTGCTTCTCATTTGAACTCTATTTCAATTAAAAGTTATTGTTATCATTCTTGTGGGCAATTGTTTGCTCACTCTTGCACTAAACATTTCAGCTAAGCCCGAGAAGCAGGACGAGCCGTCCACCAGTAAGGGCAAGGGCAAGATGCAGAAATAGTTCTAGATTTATTATTTAATTGATGAACATTTGTACCAGACTTGTTTTAGACTATTTTTATTCCGCATTTGATGTATTAAGGTTGTGATGACCTGGGATTTTAATTATTGATGTAACCCGGTTTGGGAGATGATTAATTAAGTTTATTTTAATTGCTTAATTATGGGTAGTTAGATGTGAATGAATGGGATAGTGAACACCAAATCAGGGGAAATTGAGTACCCAGATTTGGGGGTGTCACAACATTTAACGTTTTCAAACCAATGAAGCTCCCGACCGATGAAGAAGAATGCTTCAGAGTAGACTTGGTGGACAGTTTAGTGCATGATGAAGTTGAAAGTTTGTTGGGCTATGAACCATTGCAGAGAGTGATTACTGAAAATCCAGATTTGGAGGATGCAGAATGTGCTGAACTTGTGCAATATTTGGATACCACCCCCAAATTCGGAAAATTCGGAACACCTATCGAACCACTTACGAAAGCGGGAGAGACATCGGTAAAGTTGAAACCATCTCTTGAGATACCTCCCGAACTTGAACTTAAACCACTTCCAGAACATCTCAGGTATGCATTTTTAAATAAAGATTCAAAGCTACCTGTGATTATTTCTTCTGCACTAACATCTTTTCAGGAGGAAAAACTGCTAAGAGTGCTTAGAGAGTTTAAATCAGCTATTGGATGGACCATAGCAGATATTAAGGGGATAAGCCCTTCTTTTTGCATGCATAAGATCCTGCTGGAAGATGGTAGTAAGCCGACAGTTGAACATCAAAGAAGGCTTAATCCTATAATGAAAGAAGTGGTTAAGAAGGAGATACTGAAATGGCTGAATGCGGGAATAATCTACCCCATCTCGGACAGTGCATGGGTGAGCCCTGTGCAGTGCGTACCAAAGAAGGGTGGAATGACCGTTGTCACCAATGAGAATAACGAGCTGATCCCAATGCGAACCGTAACAGGGTGGAGAATTTGCATGGACTACCGCAAGCTTAACAAAGCTACAAGGAAGGACCATTTTCCACTTCCGTTTATCGATCAGATGTTGGATCGACTGGCGGGTCATGAGTACTACTGCCTTCTGGATGGATATTCCGGCTACAATCAGATTACGATAGCTCCAGAAGACCAGGAAAAGACTACTTTTACATGTCCATACGGCACTTTTGCCTTTAGAAGAATGTCTTTCGGGTTGTGCAATGCTCCAGCCACTTTTCAGAGATGTACGACAGCGATTTTTTCAGACATGGTCGAACAGAATGTTGAGGTATTTATGGATGACTTCTCGGTATTTGGTGATTCTTTCGATCTATGTCTTGAAAATTTGGTAATGGTTTTAAAGAGATGTGTTGAGACAAATTTAGTACTGAATTGGGAGAAGTGCCATTTTATGGTACAAGAAGGAGTCATACTGGGACACAAAGTGTCGAAGAAAGGCATTGAGGTGGACAGGGCAAAGCTGGAAACGATTGAGAATTTACCTCCACCCACGTCAATAAGAGGTGTCCGCAGTTTTCTCGGTCATACAGGCTTCTACCGCAGATTCATCAAGGACTTCTCCAAGATAACTAAACCACTGTGCAGTTTATTGGAGAAGGATGCCCAGTTTAATTTTGATGAGGCTTGCATGAGGGCATTTGAGCATTTAAAGAATAAGTTAACATCATCACCAATTATCACAGCACCAGATTGGGCGTTTCCGTTTGAGCTTATGTGTGATGCCAGTGATTATGCAGTAGGGGCTGTTTTGGGGCAAAGGAAGGAGAAGATGTTTCATGTGATCTACTATGCCAGCAAGACCCTTACATATACACAGTTAAACTACACCACCACAGAGAAAGAGTTATTGGCAGTGGTGTACGCCTTTGATAAATTTAGGGCATATCTGATAGCCACAACCACAAAGGTAATAGTGTATACGGATCACTCGGCAATACGACACTTAGTGGCGAAGAAGGATGTAAAGCCCAGGTTGATCAGGTGGATATTGCTGTTGCAAGAATTTGATTTGGAGATCAAGGATAGGAAGGGTACCGAAAACCAAGTGGCAGACCACTTGTCTCGCCTAGAGCAGCCGGAAAGGGAGATAGAAGACAAAGTTAAAATTAATGAATCTTTTCTGGATGAGCAGTTGTTTGTGGTGCAAGGGGAAGTGCCATGGTTTGCTGACTACGCAAATTATTTGGTGAGTAGGATGATACCTTCTGACTTGGTGGGGCACCAAAAGAAAAAGTTCTTGCACGATGTTAAATGGTATATATGGGATGAGCCGTATTTGTTTAAATAGTGTGCGGATCAAATGATAAGAAGGTGTATCCCATATAGTGAGACCGAAGGGATTTTACAGGATTGTCATTCTTCTGTGTATGGAGGACACTATGGAGGAGAGAGAACAGCGGCTAGAGTACTTCAAGCAGGATTCTACTGGCCGACAATCTTTAAAGATGCCTACAGTTTTGTTCAGCGGTGTGATAGATGTCAGAGAGTTGGTAATATTTCAAAGAGGAATGAAATGCCTTTGAACACAATCCTTGAAGTAGAAGTTTTCGACGTTTGGGGGATTGATTTCATGGGTCCTTTCGTGTCTTCGTGCGGTCATCTCTACATCTTGTTAGCAGTTGACTATGTGTCTAAATGGGTAGAAGTGGCAGCACTCCCGACAAATGATGCCAAGGTAGTCCTAAAGTTTTTGCATCGCAGTATTTTCACTAGATTTGGGACTCCTAGGGCTATTATCAGTGATGAAGGTAGTCACTTCCGCAACAGGCAGTTCACAGCATTGCTGGCTAAGTATGGGGTAAATCATCGTATTGCTACAGCTTATCACCCCCAGACAAACGGCCAAGCGGAAGGATTGGTCCTTAAAGCTAGATGACGCTGTGTGGGCATATAGGACTGCGTACAAAACTCCGTTAGGTATGTCACCGTTTCAGCTGGTATATGGAAAAGCTTGTCATCTTCCGATAGAGCTAGAACACAAAGCATATTGGGCAATTCGGAAGTTGAACTTTGATTCGACAGCTGCAAGGGAGAAGCGTTTACTCCAAATCAATGAGTTGGACGAATTTCGACTACGGGCTTATGAAAACTCGAAGCTGTATAAGGAGAAGGTGAAGAAATGGCATGATCGTAAGATCATTGAAAGAACATTTGAACCGGGACAAAGAGTTCTACTTTTCAACTCCAGACTTAAACTTTTTCTCGGGAAACTGAACAAATTTCTGGATCAATCGTTCAAGGTGAATGGACAGAGGCTGAAGCATTACTTTGGGGATGAGGTGGACAGACAGAAAGTCACCTTAATCTTATCTGCAACATGAGATTCAAAGACAGTCAAGCTAATTGACTATAACTTAGTGCTATCTGGGAGGCAACCCAGCATTTTAATCTTCTGTTCTTCTTTTGTTTCGTAATTTATTTTCTTTGAACTTTGGAATATATATAAAAAAAGGGGTTTCTTAACTAATTTTGGATTTGGGTTGATGTGTGTGCAGGTGGAAACTTGAAATTGGCCAAAAATTGACTAAGTGTGCTTATAAGCGCTATTAGCGCCCAACCTAGCATACCCATAGCGCCAGAGGCGCTACACCTCGCCATGAGCTACTGTACCATAGCGCCAGAGGCGCCCACACTTTGCCCAGCCAAGCGCCAGTAGCGCTACATCATGCCACGAGCTACTGCAACCTGGCGCTGTAAGCGCTCATCAACGCCCGAAGCAAGCGCCAAAGGCGCTGCCCCAAGCCAACACAGTTTGCATAATAGCGCTGTTAGCGCCCAACATAGCGCCAGCAGCGCTACACCACGCTACAACACACTGCATCATAGCGCTATTAGCGCTCACTCCAGTCAATCTATAGCGCTAGCAGCGCTCTGTAGGAAATTTTGAAAAAAAATACTAAAGTCTAAAACCCTAGGTCGGGCTTATTGAAAGTCTGCACTACAAAGCCAATTTTGCTTCTTCTTATACCTCATTCAAGCTGCCTCCAGCCGACTTTTCTCCATTGTTGCAGCATAGAAGCTATTTTCCACCAATCAAACATTAACAACCAGCCACCCACATTCTCAAATACCGTCGGCATTCAACACTTGCAACCATAGAACTTCTATAGCTAAGAAGGATTAAAGGTTTTCACATGGGTAATTCCAATTTCAAGTAAGCTTTACATGATTGATCAATTAGTACTTGAAATTGTTGGCTAGAAAGTTTAATTGCTAGTAGTCGGCGATAATTCTTTGGTTGTGCTTGTAACCCAATTGAGTTTGTGTTGGCTCAATTGGGGATTGGGTTTAAGTTTCAATTGTCTATCTTTATGCTTGTAAGTTGTGGGAGATTTCATTGTGCTATATTGGGTTATTCATAAGTTTGGGGGAACTATTGTACAAGGGTTTTTAAAGTGTGCACGCCAAGTGTTTGACAGATTGCCCCAACGAAATTTTGAGTTCTTTTGGGTCTTGATTTGTGTTTAATTGGTTATTAATGGCTCCCAAAAGACATAGAGGGGAAAGTTCAGGTTCATCAGCTGTTGTGAAATATGATAAGAAGAAATTTGTTAGCCCTGAAGCGAGTGATAGGTTTAAAAATTGGTCTTCCAGGAATCGCTAATTCCTGAGCGTGGCTTGCTACCTATTGATCGGGTAGATGGGGAGTTAGCTCAAATGATACGCAGCCGAAATTGGATGGTATTTACTGCACAACCCGAACCAGCTGCCGTTAATATTGTGAAGGAGTTTTATGCTAATGCTAAGGAGGCTGATGGGAATCTGGTTATGGTTTGGGGTCAGGAAATAAATGTGGGGCGTAAAAGTATTAATGCGTATTATGGGTTGCAGAAAATTCACAGGGATGGCTATACGAAATACTTGGAAGAGGATTTGGATTATTCTGAGATTATAGAAGCCCTCTGTGAACCAGGGACTGAATGGAAGCTGTCTGACCAACAAGAAGCTGTGCACTTTCCCTCAGCCAAATTGAGTAGATATGGAAAAGCGTGGCATGCTTTTATCTGTGCCAAGTCGATGCCGTGCCGCCATATGAGTGATGTCATTAATCTGCGGGCGGCGTTATTATTTTGCATTGCTAAAGGGAAGACAGTGGATATAGGGGAGATAATTCATGAATCTATCATACACACGCTTGAGGGTAGTACCACAGGTGGATTGCCTCACCCTTCATTGATCACCAATTTGTGCCGTCGAGCTAGAGTCAAGTGGGATAAAGATGAACTTATGCAAGCCCCATTGCCTCCAATTGATCATGCTGCAATGGGACGGTACAGAGTATGGGGTGGAGGTGAGTCGCACCCGCGGGGTTTAGGTTTCATTCTGCCACAGCAGCAGCCACAGGAACAGCTACCACCTGTTGAGGATCCGGTTCCAGCCCCTACTATAGTTGAGACTATCCGACAGGACCTTCGGCACCATACTCGAAGGATAGACTTAGTGGCAGGATCGATTCAGAGGGGTTTTGATCGGATGACTCGACAGCAGAGTCGACTTGCTCAGCGCCAGGCGAAGATTTATGCGTATAATGTTAACTGTTCTACCGCCTTGGCAGATATGTTTGGGTGGTTGAATCCTTTGGCTGGACCATTCCAGTTTCCACCAGCTCCTCCTCTTTCTATTTACCCACTGCCTGACTCGCCTCCTGATGCGGATGATGAGGATGATGATGACGCTGCCGATGGCAGTGATGCTGAGTAGTTCTTCATCAGGGGAGTCCTCTGTTCTTACTATTTTATTCTTTTTCAATGAGGGCATTGTCTTGTTCAGTTTGGGGGGTAGTTTTTTGTTCGGTTTCATGCATTTAGTTTGTTTTTTTTTCTTGTGTTTATGCATGATGCATGGTCGTTGCATTGCGTTTTAGGTTGTGTTATGAATTTAGATTCATGAATTAAGCATAAATTGATATAGTATCTAATGTGGCCAATGATAAGACTGGTTTCATGGTTTTAACTTGAGAAGAATTGAAAACTAGTGCTTAGTGATGACTTTGATTAGGTAGTGAAGTTTAACCTGTCTGAAACTTTTGTTAGTAAGGAAAGCACACAATCAATTGTTTTGATTAGTTTAATTCAAATTGTTGCATAATTTTCTTCTGGTGGAAGATTTGGGGTTAAAACTTGATAATATCGGTGAAATGTCCATTAAATAAGAAACAGGCAAGAATCTAAGTTTGGGGGAATCTTGGGGTGTGAAAAACAAAAGAAAAAAAGAAGAGAAATTTAAAAATTTTGAACCTTTCCCCAAATGAAGAATGGATCATGTGGTGGGTTGAGATGGAGCGTAAAACGCACTCACTCATAAACACATGGAACGAGATGGAGCGTAAAACGCACTCGTTTAGAAGAAAGTGAGATGGAGCATAAAATGCACTCACTAAAAAGAAAAAAATTATTTTAAATTCCTGGGGAAGAGTTTAAAAAGGGTCTAAATGTGTTAAATAACCTTAGTGATACCCTTATGCTTAGTGATTGCTTGCGTCAGTTGAATTGGTTGTATTCACGGATTGAATTGAGTTGCAATTGAAAGTTTTCTTCTAAGAAGTCAATTATGTGATGGATTTGAATTGTAATTGATTGAAATGATTGATATATACACACGCACGACATGGGTGATGACAGGTGTAACTTAACTACTTGGTTGGAGTGGTTAGAAATGTTGTGCATTGGTTAGAGATTCTACTTAAGTATGTATGATATCTTTGAGGCTTGATGTTGGATACTGTGTTGGTTGATTGTTTGATTCGTAGGCATGATAGCTTGTTTGCATTTGCATCATTGCATTGCTTGGGGACAAGCAATTGGTTAAGTTTGGGGGTATTTGATGAGTGAGTTTTATATCTACGAATCAGGTATTGTTAGGCTTAATTATTGTAGTCTTTAAGCGTTTTTAGTATTATTTTACTTGTTTTTGGTGTTTATTTATTGTAGGTTGGAGCTGGAGGGACAAAAGGGTAAATTTGGAGCTTAAAATACACTTGGTGGCATTTTTGTAATTAAGTGGGCATGGGCTAGCGCCAGCAGCACTTGGGCTAGCGCCAGCGACGCTAGTTCACGTTTTTGGGTGCTAAAGTTCAACTGAAGGAGGAAAAGGAAGCCAATTCGGAAAGGGATTCTAGTCAATATTGATCAGATAGTGAGAAGGAAACCCTAAAAAGGGAATTTGGAGATTTTTATTATTATTATTATACTTTTTCTAGGGAGAGTTTTTTTTTGAGAGAGATTTTCTGTGGATTACTCTTGTTCAAGCATTGGATTTTGATATGGGTTGAAGCTTACTTTGGAATTTTATTCACAATTGTGTTTTGATCAATCTATTTTCTTCTTTAATCAGTTGATTGTTTATTTTCTATGTGTAGATTTGATCCCATAATGGCTTTTGGTTCAGACATGAATTAATCTCCATTATGGGATTCTAACGGATTTTAATATGTAGTTTAATTACAGTCTTGATTGTTAGCTTGTTTTATATATCATAAGGAATTTCTATCATGATTGTTTTGCATGTATGAATGCTTGATCACCATTCGATTTCAGTACTTATATGGAATTGAAAAATAACATATAGGTATGGATTGTAATCATGATAGCTTGCGAATATGAAGCTTAATTGGATAGCTTAATATTGTGTGAGTCAGATAGAAGTATACTGTTTCACCGTAAGAGTCAAAATAGGGACTTGTGCTTAAAATCAATATAATTACAATTTCACATAGAAATATAGTGATTTTGGTTATAGTGGTGATTATATGGTGTTTATCAAGTATAGATATTATGTAAGTAGGTCATAATGCATTGACAAATGGTTATGTCTATTTCAGTGTCCTTGGCTACTTTTCAGTGATATATAAACTTACTAGCATGATAGTGGTAATTAGATGAACTATTAAATGAAGTTAGGATCCCATTAATTCCAAGCTTGATATATTTCGTTAGTCTTTGCATATTTAGTTATTAATTAATATAGAAATAATTTTGTCACCAAAAGTAAGAGAATAGTTTAGGCAAATAAGTATAGTGATAGAACTGATGCATAGTGAATTAATTTAATCCTGTCTCTGTGGGACGATACTTTATTTCCTCTGTATTACTTGTGGACCACGTATACTTGCGTGAGTTAGAGCTCTTTTATTTAAGACTTAAAAAAAGGCAACAACATGGTCGTACGCTATGTAGGATTCGTGAAGCGCAGGTAGCGGTAGTTGTAATTAACTCGCAAGGCAAGTCTTTCAGTTCCTTTTTGTTATATGAACTTGATGTGTGATTTATTGAAATTTATACTGTAAAGAGCGTGTTGAATTGCCTATGTTTTAACATGAATTGCGAAAGTCAATATATGACTATGCTGATTGAGTAAGGAACTCAATCTTATTATATGATATGTGAGATGCAGCATGTAAGGAATGCTATAATTAAAATATTTATGATTGTATAAATTAAGCATGTTGTTTATGTGCTATGTGATGCATGAAAACTGTTAGATTTTGCTGAGCTATCGAGCTCATTCTTGCAAATAACCACTTTTGCAGGTTAAAGATACAAGGTAACATTATGTGCTGCTTGAATAGCATGAATCAGATGTAATACATGAAGATTAAATGTTGTAGCTTAAATTAATGTTTTTGAACCATGATTAAGGTTCTGGATGATGTATTTGATGATGTACTAAATGTAACAGATGTTGAGTTGTAAAATTTGTATTGACTTGTAATATAATTTTATTCGAGGTATAAAAGGTTATTGAATCTAGAAGTAGTTTTATTTATTATAACTCTGATGAAGCGAATCATAAAGTAAATATGATTCTAGAATATGTAAATGATTTAAGGTTATGATTCAGGGAGAACAAAGAAAGAAAACTGAAACATTTAAAATTATTCTGCATTATATTAAGTTTATCATTAAATAATGTTGTAAAGTCAGAATGAGGATGTAGTGTTAACGACCGATGTGGAGAGTTGGATTTGTTCAGAATTTGGGTTCGTTACAAATAGGCATATAAGCCTAATGCAAATGTGTAGCCTAACTTAATAAACTAGTAGCCCAAGCGATGGACTAGTAATACTTGAATGCTAGTGGCCCAAATGATTTTATTAGGAGTCCAAGATCATCTAAATGAAATCCCAATTGATCACCCATTTGGGGTTGACTTTCTAGTAAGTTAATTATTCATTAATACGATAATAAAAGATATAGATAATACTCCTTCCTCCCCCAAAATTCGGCTAAGGGGCCTAGAATAGATTGGGGCTACAATTTTTTATTATTCTAGCCATGTGGGAAAATCTTGAGATGGGATATAGCCTAATGATGGCTTAGGATAGGCTTTTCACCTACTCTTGAGTGACCATTAGATAATGAAAAGTAGTATGCACACAAGCCAATCATATTTGATATGATGTAGCATATACTTTGTAATCTTATTCATTTATTAATAAAAGAATTGATTTTCTTAAAGGGATTTTACTTTATCTACATAGTGCTGTTATATTAAATGTGATAAACTCATAGTTTTGAGCAATGTTTTTAGAATCATGATGGTGATCATGCTAATGAGATCTAAATTCAAGATAGCTCACAAACTAAAATTGTTCCTAATCGTTGGATTACTAAAAAGGGGATTAGTGAATCCGGATAGATTAGTACATACGTTGCTTGCTCTTAAGAAGAGAATGATTGATCTCATAATCATTTCTGTGGAGACACTAAAGCAAGTATGTAGGTGCTTATTGGAGAATAAGTTCACTGAACGTGGCTCGCTAAGGAATACCTAATGGAGTTTTACTCTCCTGTCAATAGGAATTCCTCTAGTGATAGTAGTACAAGTGATCCTTGGACTTGAGATCATCATAGTATCTTGTGTATGATGAGTTATACTTTGACATGTCCCTTAAGACCTTTTGGGTATATCAAAGGGTATGATTGGGTATAATTAGTTATACATGGAGATAGGTGAATGATCAACAAAGAATCTACCTCGTCTAGTAAAAGATGAAAATGTCCTATGTGATTCGATAAATGACAACTCAGTAGTCCTTGGCCAAGGCAGAATGAAATTGGAAAGGAGTTTCTAATTTGCATTATTTAGAGTTGTGCATTTGGGAATCGAAATACATATAATTAAATAAAATAAGACTTGACAGTAAATCCATGTCTTATATTTAATTGGGACGTTGTATGGTAGAAGGATTGAATTATACGGTAACTATGCACTGAAAGGTTCTTTTGTGATTAATGTTGAAATCTATATTATCTGGAAAGTCGTTGATCGCTAAGAGGGCTTACCCTTATTGTAGAATAAATATTATTTATTTAAATGAATTAAATAGTTTAATTTATTTATTTAAATAAGATTAGAATTGTTCTAATTGATTTATTCACAACCGGTTTAATATGGAGAACCTAAACGGTCACACCGCAAAAGAAAAATATTTATTTAAGAAGTAAATGGCATAATTGTAATAATAAGTTAAGTGTATTTCATTTAATATATGGAGATAGAATAAATTAAATAGCTTAATATTTATTATTTAATATTTTAGAAATATTAAATATAAATTACTAAGAGGAGTCTTATTATTATTATTACTATTACTATTATTTAATTCCTAATAGGGATTGAGAATTAATTAATAGAAGTACTCTCCCATGAATTCTTAATTGGATTAGGAGCATAATTAATTAAAGGAGTTTAATTATAATAGAAACCCTAATCCTAAATAGTTTAGGGAAGGGTTATTCCTTCATCTATAAATAAGAGGAGTCTTATCATAGATTAGGGTTACACACTCTTGCATTAGATTGTGGAGAATACTTACAATTTCTATAGAGATAGAAACTAGGGTTTTGCCAACACCCAACTTCTTGAATAATTATTCTTCCTTGGTGGATCACCTCTAGAGGCCAAACACTTGGGTGGCTAACGTTGATCAAGCAAAGGATTTTAGTCGGTGGAATTCAAGAAGAACGCGAAGGAATTGGAGTTGAACTTGTACCCGAGGAAACACGGTTCTACGAGGGTATAATTTCTTAATCTCTATCTCTTTCGTTTATATCGTTAATTGAGCACATAGATTGATATTGGTGATGGTTTGTATAAAAATTTTAAAATCCGTTTTATCGCGCTTCCGCACTATTTATGTAATTTGATTGCATGTTCGCACTATATACAAACCTAACACTTTTCTCGAACATTCGCCTTAAATCTGAAATTTTGTATCATGATATAGCAAGGGTGAGCAACTACTTTGCTCAGCAAGTTTAAATGCAAGAAAGATATATCATGATTGAAAGAATGAATAAGCTTTTGAATTTTTAACAATATATTCAATGATTGAATGACTGGATTCAATAATACAAGGTGTCAATAATGACCATCATGAACTAATTTAACTAAACCTTATAGTAATGAAGGTGATCATTCATTCATACCTGATGGACATATACAACATGCACTATGTGCGAATTAATAATTTAAGGAGGTGGAATAATTATAAAGAATTAAACCACTAGCATGCTTGAAACATAACAACTCAAGTTTGAGTTAAGAGGAACTTGCTTAATATAAAAGTTGAGTAAGATGGAACTTGCCTGTACCGTCGATTACTGCTATGCAATCTAATTTAACCTCTTATGAAAGACCTATCAGTTATAAGACTGATCTTTCAATTAGCATCACATATATCACCTTATAATATCACTTCTTTATCAATAGATTATCTAACATTTGACCACATAACTAAATATTAGATAACATCTTAGCACCATATGCATTCATAATACTAAAGCTAGCACACATCGAGTCTTTAACAGTGTTCAATATAGTATGTTGAGTGGTTTCCCATAAACAACCAACAAACTAGTTTCCGTCTCGTCTACACTATTTTCACAGTGAGTTAGATCGGTTGCTAGTTCGTATATACCTCTGCTCCATGAAGGAATTGTTTAGCCCAGCTACTATACATCAACTATTAAAGAACACGGCTATACTATTACTTTATCATAAATCTTATGACTTAACACTAAGTCTTTCCTTTTATAAGTTCTTCTTTATAATCCTATTAAGCCTGAATACCTAAACCAGCAAGTTGGATTATCCAACATACCAATCCAGCAGCCTGGATTTAAACCAATATCCAATTCATCAACCTGTATTCTAAAAGTAGTATGCACACAAGCCAATCATAATTGATATGATGTAGCATATACTTTGTAATCTTATTCATTTATTAATAAAAGAATTGATTTTCTTAAAAGGCATTTTATATTATCTACATGGTGCTGTTATATTAAATGTGATAAAAACCCATAGTTTTGAGCAATGCTTTTAGAATCATGATGGTGATCATGTAAATGAGATCTAAATTCAAGATAGCTCACAAAATAAAATCGATCCTAATCGTTAGATTACTAAAAAGGGGATTAGTGAATCCGGATAGATTAGTACATACGTTGCTTGCTCTTGAGAAGAGGATGATTGATCTCATAATCATTTATGTGGAGACACTAAAGCAAGTATGTAGGTGCTTATTGGAGAATAAGTTCATTGAACGTGGCTCGCTAAGGAATACCTAATGGAGTTTTACTCGCTTGTCAATAGGAATTCCTCTAGTGATAGTAGTACAAGTGATCCTTGGACTTGAGATCATCATAGTATCTTGTGTATGATGAGTTATACTTTGACATGTCCCTTAAGACCTTTTGGGTATATCAAAGGGTATGGTTGGGTATAATTAGTTGTGCATGGAGATAGGTGAATGATCAACAAAGAATCTACCTCGTCTAGTAAAAGATGAAATGTCCTATGTGATTCAATAAATGACAACTCAGTAGTCCTTGGCCAAGGCAGAATGAAATTAGAAAGGACTTTCTAATTTGCATTATTTAGAGTTGTGCATTTGGGAATCGAAATACATATAATTAAATAAAATAAGACTTGACAGTAAATCCATCTCTTATATTTAATTGGGGCGTTGTTTTGGTAAAAGGATTGAATTGTACAGTAACTATGCACTAAAAAGTTCTTTTGTGATTAATCTTGAAATCTATATTATCTGAAAAGTCGTTGATCGCTAAGGGGGCTTACCCTTATTGTAGAATAAATATTATTTATTAAATAATTTAATTTATTTATTTAAATAAGATTAGAATTGTTCTAATTGATTTATTCACAACCGGTTTAATATGGAGAACCTAAAGGGTTACACCGTAAAAGAAAAATATTTATTTAATAAGTAAATGTCATAATTGTAATAATAAGTTAAATGTATTTAATTTAATCTATGGAGATAGAATAAATTAAATAGCTTTAATATTTATTATTTAATATTTTAGAAATATTAAATATAAATTAATAAGAGGAGTCTCATTATTATTATTACTATTACTATTATTTAATTCCTAATAGGGATTGAGAATTAATTAATAGAAGTACTCTCCCATGAATTCCTAATTGGATTAGGAGCATAATTAATTAAAGGAGTTTAATTAAAATAAAAACCCTAATCCTAAATAGTTTAGGAGGGTTCCCTATATCTATAAATAAGAGGAGTCTTATCATGATTTAGGGTTAGACGGTTACACACTCTTGCATTAGATTGTGGAGAGTACTTACAATTTCTATAGAGATAGAAACTAGGTTTTTGCCAATACTCAACTTCTTGAATACCTATTCTTCCTTGGTGGATCACCACTAGAGGCCAAACACTTGGGTGGCTAACATTGATCAAGCAAAGGAATTTAATCGGTGGAATTCGAGGAGAACACGAAGGACTAGGAGTTGACCTTGTACCCGAGGAAGCTTTGTTCTACGATGGTATAATTCTTATTCTATTTCTCTTTCATTTATATCGTTAATTGAGCACATAGATTGATCATGATGATGGTTTGTATTAAAATTTTAAAAACCGTTTTATCACGCTTCCGTCCTATTTATGTAATTTGATTGCATGCTTGTGTTATATACAAACCTAACAGTGGTATCAGAGCCTAATCTTGTGCTAATTATCGATTTTGATAATTCCATGTGTGTATGGTATGCGATTGGATCGAAATTTTTGGGCAGAATCCGTTTTTTCTGAAACTGCTACACGGCGCAGCTGCGCCGGCTCCAGTTCATTCTGGAGCGCAGCTGCGCCCAAACTCAGAAAAACATTTCTGGGGTTCGGCGCAGCTGTGCCGGCTCCAGTTCATTTTGGAGCGCAGCTGTGCCCAAACCCAGAAAATCGTTTCTGGGGATCAGCGCAGCTGCGCCGTTTCCCAGTTCATTCTGGGCGCAGCTGCGCCGGACAGCAGAATCCGAAAAAATATTTTTTCCTTCAATTAAAATAAATGGTTTATTTAATTGATATAAGTTTAAAATAAAGATGTTTATTTTATCTGGAATAGGATTTCAGATTGCTAAAATTAAAGGAGTTTAATTTGGATTTGGTTTTTGATTAAAATAAAAGAGTTTATTTTGTTTCAAAACTAAATATTAGCAAAACTTTTGCCCATTAATTGATATCAATGCAAATATGGAATGGTTTTATTATTCATGAGATGAATGTTATTTATTGATACATATAGAGATATGTATGATAATAAATAGGGATTGATTATGGACTATTGACCAATGTGTGATTAGATTTATTTTAGTGGATACTTGAATGTATGGGTTTTACAAATGGGTTCTGCGTACCTCATCTTCTCTAATTTTTTCTTAATGTAAATTCTATCTCCTTCCTATGTACTTCCCCTTGACTGCTGATCAAGGTTTCTATTTATTGTAAATAATTTCTGTAATAGGACTAGTTAGAATTAATTTTGAAGAATTGGAGACAAAGGAGCAAGGAGCGCTTGAAGACCCGTTTGTATTGGAGCCCATTTTTAAATGTAATAGTTATATTTAAATTTATTCTTGCACCCTAGGTTTGACCTTTTGGTTCACTTGGTGGCTCTACTGAACCAAACTAGAATAAAAGGTCATAATCAATCCGGGTAGAATATAGTATTCTATATGTGCATGCTTACTATATATATATATTATATATTATCCAACATGCTTCACATGTAAAATAATATGACGCGTATTTTATATATATATGTGCATGCGCGCTAAACAAGATGAGACTAATAATAATAAACCCCTCAAAGAAATCATATTAAGTCCTAAGCGTTCAAAGATATTTGGAATATCAAACGTCGCCTTCTACCATGGTAAAGCAATAGAGTATTAAATGTTAATATGAGTTTGTTGTGTCACCACAAGACAAGTATTAAATATTTAAGATGTTGCTTTATCACATTTGATGCTTATAAATAGACTGAACGATGCTATTTTGTTGTGTCACCACAAGGACAGTGTTTTTCTTTCGAATATATGGAAGTGCTAGGTTGGACTTAACTTGGATAATTTTGATTCGGATGTGTCACCACTTGATCAAAATAATCTAAGAGGCAAAATAAAAGGAGTTACATAGTGATGTAATTGACAATAGTTGTCTACCTATTTATTTATATATCGTTTGTTGTGTCACCATAAGCCTATATACATTTGAAATGGGATCCTTAGTCTCACTAGCAAATCTTTAATTAGAATTGTCGAACTATATATAATGAGGGTAATATAGTTTGATGAAAAAAATGAGAGATACCAATTTAAAATAAAGACCTAATTTATTTTGGTAATTAATTAAATGAATGTATGCTAAAATGTTGTCTATTTCACATGCAGAATTTAAAAATGTCAAACTCACTATCACTGCGTAGCATACTTGATGCTAACAAACTGACCGGACCGAATTACACGGACTGGTTAAGGAATCTGAGAATTATTCTCACTGCTGAAAAGATTTCTTATGTCCTAAATTCGCCAGTCCCTGCAAATGTTGCAGAAACAGCTTATGAGGAAGAGATTGCTACTTTTAGAAAGTGGCAAGATGATGCTGTCGACGCCGGGAAAAATCGCTTCTAAATGCTAACTATTACCCTTTCCAATTTTTAGCCTTTTTATTAGATGATTTTTTGGAAAAGGTCGTCACAAATGTCGACGGGGTTTTGAAAGATCGTTTTTTATGATGAGCCAATTGACCAGAGTCGCCAGTTGGTATCACTACAAAAAAATAGACATTTGGCAACAAACAATTTTCGTTGCTAAATGTCCATAATTTCGTTGCCAAAGGTCATTTGCAACGATTTTTTGGTCGTTGGACCATTCGTTGCGCAATGAGCGTTGCTAATTGTCTAGCAACAACAAAAAAAATTCGTTGCAAAAAGTGCGATATTTTGCAACGAAAGTTTGTTTTCGTGTAAAATCATAAATCATTTCGCAACGAAATATTTTGTAACAAATTTATTAAGAAATTGTTACTAAAAAGCAACTTTTGTTGCAAAAACCGCCTAATTGGCAACGAAAAGAATCTTTTTTTTTGTCAACGAAAATGAAATTCGTTGCGTTTGATACACATTTGCCAATGATATTTGTTGTTGCTGAACATTATCAAAATTGTTACCTTAACTGATTTTCGTTGCTGATTGTATACTTTTGGCAACGATGTTCGTTGCTAAATGTGCATAATAAACCAGTTATATATTAATTTGCAACGAAATTATTCGTTGCCATTGATTTTGTTCTGGGTAATTATGATCAATTAGCAACGATATTGTTCAATGCTGATTGTTTTTCAAGAGCAACGAAAATTATTGTCAATTAGCAACGACACTATACGTTGTCGTTTACTTTATTTGTGCAACAAAAGTAGTTATGATTTGCAACGATTTAAATGTTGCCTTTTTCTTTTGTTTATAGCAACAATATCCTTCACGTTGTAATTAGGTTAACTTTTTGTTGCAAAAAAATTGTATTTTAATGTCATTACCAACGAAAACTTGTTGCTAAAATTAGAAAAAATTGTTGTTAATCCTTTACTGTATTCTGCTTTGGTAACGAAATAACTTTTAATTGTATCATTGCCAAATCCATTATTGACAAACCTGTGGCTCAATGTATGGCAGAAATACAAAAAAACTCGAATATTATTAACTAAATAAAATAATCCAATCCATGATCATTCATCATATTGTAATCAGCTTTACAAGGTAAGGCAGCAGAACAATAGCATAGAATTTGTGGCACACAAGTTGGAGGGCTGTAGCTTTTCATGAGATCCCTTCTCCTTTAAATCCTAAGCTTCTTTTGCAAGGTTTTTGATCTTCTACTTTAAAAACCTTTTCAAGCGAAGCAATTTGACTGGTTCAAAAAAAGCAAATATCAATGCATTACATAAACTGTGTGCCATATCCCTACAACTGTAAACATGATAATCTATAAACATAAGAGGATTTCAAAGTAAAGAGTTAAGATAGAAAAAAATGGAGAGTTTAGCTAATATTGAAGTGAACAGGAACTAACAAAACAAAAACAAGCTAAAACTGTTCATAGTTTTAGTTTTTTAACATTAACAAATTAAGTTCAAAATATTCTTTCTGATTTTCATATTTGATAAAGTATATCAAGTAGGCTTTCCTAATTTTTCATGAATAAGATAGGTAAATGAAGTTGGTTTCTTTTCCTTTTCCTTTTCATTTTCTTTTTCTTTTTCTTTTTCCCATTTTTTTTGTTTTAATCTGGTAAGGCTTGTTTCATGCAGAAAAAACTATATCCTTACAGGAGAACTGTAGAAGACAGAAATACATAAAGATAAAATTAAATTTTAATAATATATGAATCAGGTCACGTACAGTGGTAGGCAATTTGCAGACATTAAAGAGCCCATATATGGCTTCAGAAGTTGACAGATCAACCTCTCCCCACACCAGAGATCTAACTTCATCATTTGGAAGTAGTTCTCTTTGCATGTAAACAAAATTCGGGTGAAATAAATCAACAACTTTACGAAACTCATTTGTGCTTGGATTGTTTAAAGTTTGAACCTGCATAAAAGGTTTTTAACATTGAAATTGTTGGTGCAAAACAAATGCTGGTGTCCGAGCTTATAAACCTCAACACAAAGAGACATCAAAAATAGATCATATACTTTACCAAAAATGGCACAGAGAGCAAAAGTAACTGTAAACAAGTGACACTAAAGCAACTGATAATTACCAGAAACCCAAGGATTTTAGGAAGCAAGTAGAACTTCGAATCAACGGTTACAAATTCATTAGAAAATTGCAGTCCTCTTATCAACCTCAAATACCAACATCATAAATACCATCATCATGTTCAGCATATTTAAAACTGGGGGAAAAAGTGTACTTTGTTAGCTATAGCCTACAGGAAGGAAAACAGAAGATATAAACTAAGGAGATAAATGATAAAGAGATGGTAAAAATGAAACAAAAAACTAAAACTAAATGCAAGCAACTCCTTAGTCTCAGCATAGTTTAATTGATAACGATTATCAGCATCAACTTTGACAATAAAATTCATTCATGTACTTACATATAAGATGGCGCAGTAAGGATATAGTTTCAGCTTATTATCTTTCTTATTGTGAATTATGGTAGTTTGTTTTATCTTATTTGGGTATAAAAAAACAATGTAAGAATAGCGGATAAGCAATAATCTGGCTAGGGCAACTTTTTAGATTATTTAAAAGCTACTTATCTGAGTTCATATATTTTGGACTATTCTATTCCCATAATACTATAATAAAGCCAAAAGTAACCATAAATATTATTAATATCATCATTTACCACAAAATTAAAACAATTCCAGAAGTTATTTCAACATATATTTTCAGCTAATACAAATACATCTTCTGATTATTTCAAAATTTTCACTTATAAGCAATTATAACCAAAGCAAAAATTATCTTTTCAGCAATTATCTTCCTGCTTCAGCCGAAACAAACAGGCCCAATGTGGACCATTAGAATTCAATTAGCAGATTTCAAGCATGCATACTAACTATAACCATTTTATTATTTTAACAAATTAAACACCAAAGGATCTTCAGTTGAATATATGAAAAGGAAGAAATCATAAATATTATACAAAAAATAAGCAGCCAAGCTCAGACATGTACCTCCTTCAGCATTTCAACATATTCTGCACTATCAGCATTCTGGCATCTTTTTACCCAGGACTGTAAAGAGTTTTGCAACAAGTAAAAGCTTAAGTAGCACTGCATTATCACCTGTCAAGGTAAATAGTAGTGTTTCCTATATTAACTAGAAAATTATAATTTGGAGAGAAAAAAAAAGAGGTAAGCACAGAATAAGACCACTGTCAAATTCGAAATAATAACTTCATGAGAACATGGTATTACAACTAAAATAAAATTTGTTTAAAATATCCGAGATACGACTTAAAATTTCCCTGTACATAGCAATCAAAAAGACAAGTCAACAACTTGGATCGTAAAACATCGAATGCCATTTTGGTGATAAAACATCATCATATCAATTCCATTAAAATATTAAGTACATTTGGACTTTCCTGATCACAGACATGTTGTGTTAAATGTCCCCCCCCCCCCCCCCCCCCGCGTCTTGCAATGAATGGTAGAAGTGAGTTTTATTTATGAGGTGTAAATGATATCAAAATAACTCTAAATGACTCAATGATATTTTCCATAATAATTGAATTATTCCCAATACCTTTTATGGTCAAAATTCAATCAATTGGGGTAGGGGTAATACAATCATTTAAAATGAATTTTGCAATCGTTTACCGAAAAAACTCCAACTGTGACATTCATTACTTGACAAATATTATATACACAAATAGGATCGTATCATGACCAAGGATTACCTATAGACACGGCAACATCGAAAATAAGTATGACTAAATTTGAATTTTTAGTGGAAGTAACTTTACACCACTATGAGGATTAGTGAACATCAAAGTTCAAAACCTATGACAGACAGGGATGATGTTTTTAGTGAACTGAAAGAACATAGTAATTCTTCATTTCCTCCATAAAATAGATAACAAGGAGACCTCTTGAGCTTCTAAAACAACTAAATTTTCATTTTTTTTGTTGCTAAATTCTCTTTTCAATAAACACACAAACTAATTTAATTTCTAGCTTTTATATTCAGATAAACTAGAACTATGTTGACAAGTCACCCGTTAGTAAAGAAACACAAACCTAGCAATCATACATGGCAAAGTTGGTGCAATGGGTTCCACCTATGATGTGAATTGAGCCATCACGTTCTGCCTGGAAGATGCAAAAGATATGTAAATCAATATAATATAATATATAATCTCTAGTTTACATAGTAAATACTTCCGTTAGATGAGGGTAAAGGTCAAGCCAAGAAGCAGGTGTATCATCGTCACTATACCCCTCCTATGTTTCATGTTATTAATCATTCAAATGTTTCAATGTTGATAAGACAAAAGGCATACCTTATTTGATGTTAGTTCTGATCATCTTCGTCTTCCTCGTCCATACTTCGTTCTTCCTTGCTACGATAATCCACATGTTTCTCATCCTCACTATACCCCTCCTCATCGAATTCATCCTCCTCAAAATCATCCTCATCGACATCATCATCTATGTCTTCATCCAATAAGATATTGTGTTCTATGTTAATTCTATGAGTTCTTTATCTTAAGACACTGCTATTTATTGTTTCTGGATTAACGTCAACTCTATCCATTGGCCCTATTTTCCGATCCTCAACAATGTCGATATCGGGTGAGTCATCATCAAGGTTAACAACATTGTCAGTGGTATATTCTTCAATCTCGTCTAGTTCATCCTCCGGAACATCAAATACATGTCGGTGGTTAAACCTTTGAACAATTTTCCAATTGTTGCCTAATTTCAAATCATCCACACAAAAAAACTTGTTTTGCTTGAGAAGCTAATATGTATGGGTCATTTCTATACCATGTGCTACTTACATTTACACTTGTAAAGTGTGTATCCTTCCTAATACCCATTCGCCGATTAGCTAAATCAAACCACTCACAAGAAAATATGAAATTATGTTCAATGAAGCTTTTGACCCCATTGCGATAAGTCGCTGATATACGCTCATGATGAGTCCAGCTCTTATCCATGAAATTATGTTCAACCTGAAATTGATTCATCAACTCAATTACATCAACTCAACCACTACTTTAAACAATAACACAAGCCACATAAATCAGATAAAGTATTACACCTTAGAAATTTTGAAAATTATACTCCAAATAAATTATAGCAGAAAAGGATAAGAGAGTAAATCACAACCAAATTAAAAAGTTACAAATTCTGCATAGACCACAGTCAAATTCTTTGTGATCTGCACTATCCTTCTTCTTGCAGCAGTGAAGTGGTCAACGAATTGACCCAAAGTAGTAGACAAATGTTAGAAGTTAAATGCTACATACCCATAACTAAAACTAAAAATATGAATGGTTAAAAAAGCAACAACAAAATAGATGTAGTAAAAATTAAAGAACCTAGTACATTAAAAATAACTTCTTGTTACATTGGAATTGATGGACTTTACTACTGACTAGGCAGTGGAGTGCAACTAACCCTTTAACGGTAACTGACATGGAGCCATTTAATTGCTCTGAATCTGACAAGTTAATCAAGGTTGTCTGTTGATTCTTTTGTTAGAGATGTCTGTAAATAATTTGGTTTTCTTGGTTGTTGAATTTGTTTTGGTGGTGAGGAGTTGGAGAAGTTTGGTGAGGGACAAGGTTCGAAAAAGCTAAAAGCGGTACGAAGCTTTTTTTTCTCCGGACGAGGCGAGGCGTAAGCTTCGAGGCGGAGCGAGGCGGAAGCCTCGATTTGAAGACCTAAAAGTCCCCCCAAAACAATTATTAATCATATCTACAAAAAGATTTTGATTTACAAATTAATTTATTAACTTAATTTGAAGAACCAGGGGCAGAACTGAAATTTCAGGGGCTGAAATGGAAGAAAACAAAACTATAAGGACTTATATGTAATTTTCTAGGGGTTATTTTGAACTTTCAAAAAACATGGGGGACTAAATTAAAAAGTTATATAAACTATGGGGTACCTAACTGTAATTTTCAAGGGATATTTTATTTGACATATCTGAGATCAGATCATCAGATCTGACTCACGCTCTTATTTTCCTCTCTCTTCTTCTCTTCTCCGACTCCGAAGTTAGTCGCAAAGTGTACACTGTGTACTTAGGTTTTTTGGTTTCAAATCAAGGCTTAGGCCTTGGTACGCCTCGAGGCGCAAGGCTACAAGGCGCACGCCTCAGTCAATTATAGCCCAAGCTCTGGAATTACTCGGTAAGGCCTAGGCCTCGCTACAGAAGGCTCCCGCCTCGCCACGAGGCGCGCCTCGAGGCGCACGCCTTGATCGCTTTTTCGAACATTGGTGAGGGAACAAGGATGATTGGGACGTTCAAATACGTGTCAAATTGTATGTAACTTTGATGTTCTGAAAACAGTTAACAGTAATATGACTGACCTTTAACAGTGTTAATAAAACTATTTTGTTGTATATTTCATCTACTTTGATTTTTGTCAAAATAAATTGTTTTACCAGAAAGAAAATGTTATTGAAATTATACTTTGAAAAGTGAAAATGTTCTTCATTTGGATCAGTGGAGTTGAAAAAATGTTGCAGACTTGCAATTTCAACATCTTTCAAGTGTTAAGGATGACCAAACTGGATTATATGGTATTTGTTTTGTTTTGTTTTGTTTTTTTTGGGGGGGGTGGTTTCAGGGATGATACCTTAACTTGCACTGGATATCTGATATTCTCTCCATTGCATCAACGAGACAATTTACTTTGAAAATATAACCATGCTCCACTCCTCTTTTGCTTGTGATGTACCCTCTGGAATTTAAACACTAGCATAAAATTATGGTACATTTAGTATGTGTGTTCTATAGAGGATTCAGCTTTCCCATGATCCCATCCATGGGTGAAGCTGCTCGATAATAAGGTTTTACTACACTCTTCCTCCATGGAAAATCTTGATAAAGGATCTTAAATTTGTGCATACAGAAAGTATTATACTCTGCACGCACTTAATTTTGATCTTACTAGTTAACTGTTTAGGGATACCCTGAAGCTGGTGCAATGTGGTTCCTGATTTAGTTTTTCATTTTTAAGGGTTTACAAATAAATTCAAAATGCAGGAAAATGAATCAATTATACAAAGTAAAAATAAATACAATTGCACATATCATAAAAATAAATCCAAACTTATTCTGCTTGTAACGTGTATTCCGATCATATAATTCCTGATAATTGTGTTGAAGTCAATGTTACATAATAAACTTTTTGTTGCTTTTTTGCATTTTCCATAACCAAATGAAGTGATCAAATTAAATCAATAAATGAATTTTGACTATAGCATAAATTTTGTTAGATAGCCTCTCATTTTGTTAGATAACCTTAATTATACATATACCTTAAACCCAGGCAGTTCTAAATTTCAGAATTAACATACTCACAAAACATAGAGGAGCGCACGGGTCAAAATTAAAACAAACATTACTATAGAGTAATTAATTTACAGAATGGGTAATCAAACTACCAACACCCAATTACAATGAAAGTAAGACATGTATTAGGTATATACGCATAAAAATTTCAATATATAGAGAAAGTAGAATACCTTGTGTACACCAACTGTTGGTTCTACACCGATTTAACGATTTAAGGGGGATTTTTGCTAAACATCGCTATTTGTCGTTGTGCTTTGTTTTCTCCTTGGTTCTAGGTTTCCATCGCTTTCTCAGTTTCTCCACCACTATGCGATCGGTTTCTCGATTTCCTTTGCTACGAATCCCTTTCAGGTTTCTCAGCTTTCTGATAAACCTATGCTACTGATTGTTTCCACCTCAGAGGTCGGAATTGACTTGGGGGGGAGATTTTTGGGGTCCTGACTTGCTTAGTTTTTCATTGTTATGTTTTTGCGTTAGTTTTTTTATTTTTGCTTGCTTTTCTTTTATTTTATATTTTTAATAGCGTCCCAAAAATTTTGAATGACTAATTGATTTTCAAAATATTTTAATTTTATTTAATTTAATTAATAATGTAGTTGATATTTCTAAATACTTAGGAAAAAATAAAAAAAAATTGTTATTTAGATAAACATAAAAATTTGCATTTGTTAATTTAAGATGTCATAAATTAACAAAAAATAAACTTAATAAAACTCTTTTTGTAATATTTTAATATTTGTAAAGGGAATATTTTTCACAATTAATTCTAAGAAATTTATTTTCTGCAATCTCTCACAAAAAAAACTCAATAATATTATATAGCAAATAATAATTCATTTGTAAATTATATTTTTCTTTGTAATATTTCATCGTAAAATGGCAGCGAAAATTATTTTTCTACCGTCTCAATTTTGAGAAATCAAAAAATAAATAGTGAATAATGTTTCTTCAACTAATAAGTATATTATCATTGATTTTTTTCTTTTCATTATTCCCTCACTGGAACATTCTTATTTTCTTAGTAGTGCTAATTGTACGAAATAATACGATATACTAAAGTTTGTTATCATAGCTTTTTATCGTACCAATATATTAGACTAATATAAATTTACTATTTTTAAGGGTATACATGCTAATTTTAATATTAGCAAATTTTGTTAATAAAACTCTTTTTTAATGTTGACTATTCTCAGCGTATGTTCCAATAATCAATTGCTAAGATTAAAAATGAGGGTATGGCGTACGCTAGTAATAGCGGACAGGCTAAAACAAACAAATCGAACGATTAAACCCCCAAGTCTCCAACGGTCAACAAAGGTCGACCCACTTTTTTAAATAGTCTGCCAGTAATACTAGCGGACGACAGTTGAAGCAGCCATTGTCGGGGTAAGAATTATTACATACATTTGCCTTATATCACAAATACTCCCAACTTTTATTTTTTTTCCTTACTCTTTGAATCAACTTCGAGCAGTTATTTAATTAAATGTAAAATATATGAATCTTTTATATTTCTTGTGGTATAAACTAATGCCATTATATGTGTGTTATTCAATAATATCTCCTGGTCTTCTTGCCTAACACTCGAGTCATGTATAAAGAAAACTTCACAAATGAGTCCTGCCAAGTTTGTTAAAGTCCTCATTGCCCTTGAACAAAACTAATGTAGGTAAAAGTTCTAATTTCTAGTGTCCTAAATAATTGAACTGTTTCTGGTATAGCATTGAAAATAGGTTGTAACATAATAAACATAAATACAAAGTGTGATTGCAGAGCAACTTTTATCAAGTGCTAAGCAAAGAAGTTCCAAAATCTGCAATCCAATTGATTTATAACCTCCAACATAGTGCATTATAGTTCACTATCACCGTTACCACCTACAGATTCCATACGAGCAGTTTCAATACAAACTAATACTAATCATCTAAATAATACTCCCTCCATCCCATAATAAACGTCCTAATTTGACTTTCATGGTCAAGTTGACAATTTTTAGAATTATTTATTAAAAATATTTATATAGAATTCTCAAATTCCGAAACTTGTAGTAAATTCTCTGTAATTTATTATGATCACTTAACGTATATTTTTATTTTTTTAATATTTATTAAGTGTAAAAAATGGTCAACTTGACTATGAAAGTCAAATTAGAACGTTTATTATGGGACAAAAGGAGTACTAATTATCTAAAAATAATTATTATTATCTAATACATTAAAAACGTTGTTCTATATTTTTTTTTATAAATTAATATCGTGTATATACCAAGACAAGGAAAAAAAATATTAATTTCCATCTCTAATATAACATCCCACAGTCTTATTGCAAATTTCTTTCACAACAACGCTATCATCACCCACCCCCACCTTAAAAATCTTATATGTGAATCATAGTACTTTTCTATCAAATGTAAAGAATAGCATTCTTTTACTACTAGGAAGGATACTAACGTAATAGGCCATTCAGTAATCCTGCTGACCCAATAAGCCAAGCCAATAATGCATATTCGGGCAACACCATTAAGACTCATTTAGTCTCCCATTAAACTCAAACAAACAGTATGAAACAATTCTACTTATTCGGTCAGCAACATTCGGTCAGAAGCTATCAACCCCCCCCCCCCCACCCCCTAAGAGACACTACTATTATTTAGTCTTAGAGACTATTATTCTTCTTTTTCCTCGCTATAATTTTCGCTCCAATATATATTATATTTTCCTCCCAATTTTTGTCAACCGCTTTAATATATGATAACCATCCCCAATTTCTATCTCTAATCCGCTTGAATATCTGATAACTATCCCCAATTTCTATCCTCTATCCATGCCCTAAAACCCAAATCACCAATTATTTATACCCAAATTTTAGTGTACATATGGTCTACAGAGCCGCACACTAAATCATTGCTACTAATCGTATAGTCGGGGACTCGTCGCTTTGTTTATACTCGTGGAGTTTTTTTTTACTGAAGATTTTTCCTTTAAAATAATTAAGCTAATAACATCTCAGAGACTCTGGATACTTCAATATTTGGCGCATGTATATGTAAATACAAAATCCAATGTGTAAATATGTTTGACTAAAGAGTTTTCTATCTCCCTCCTATTCCTACTCTTCTTGGTATAGATTATTTTCTAACCGTTTTTTATATATTTATATTATAATATTTATTAATAGAATTTTAATTTGGTTTCTGTAACAATTTACTCTTGGGATGCTATGTGAAATGATATGTGAAGGTGTATCTCAACAGTAATTATTTATCAGGCAGATTAAATTCACAAGAAGCTGTTTTGCTGTGTCTAAAGTTAAGGATGGTTTTAAAGTATGAACACTATCGAAGAAGTGTTACACAGGTCTCCTAAATTGCCATATGATTCATCAGGTGTTTGAATCAGTTGACTTTTCTCCCCTTTGAAATCAAATATGATAGCTTCTTCGAAGTGACTATAAGCTTTTGTTTTCGTAATTTTTTAATAGTGTTACTGGGAATTTTCCTTAATCTTGCCTTGTGTAGTTCTTGGTTGCAGTCGTATAGTTTTTTCACTCTTGGGCATGCTTTAGTAAATCTAATAGTGGCTTCTTCTTTTCTTTTTTTGGGGTGGTTGAGTTTGTGTTTATCTATCTGAAATTAGGCCAAATATTAATTCTTCTGAGGTTTTTTCCTCTCCCCTGTATTATTCTATTTGTGTCATGAAAGTTTGTCTGATGAGGAACTTAACTAATTGTATTTAGGGGGCATTGTGAGCATATATTATAACCGATCAAAAATAATATAGTTTTGTAAAGCTGTTGGAGGTGTTGTTGTAACAGCCTCTTGGGCAGCAGGGATCTACACAAAAAGGTATTAACTCCGATCAAAATAAATTTTACATTGGATTTTGTTTACTATAATGTTTGTTATATGATTTGTTGCGACTATGAAGGCTGGTTGTTTGGTGTAGTGTTTTGATGAATGGTAACTAAGGTGGTAATTAATGAATCAAAAAGCCATAAGTTTGGGGAAATAGCTAGGAAAGTTATATAGTGGTATGGGCCTTGTATATAGACTGCACAACGCTCACCGACCTATTTGATAAATTGACCTGAGTAAGGGCTGATTTGGGGGAAAAATGTTTACCAACTGAGCAGAGTCAAGGTTTAATGGCTATTGTTAGATCATTAGAAGTAAATCGAGCAATGTCATGTATTTTCTTTTATACTTCCATAATGGCTAAAGGTATGTTGTGAATAAATTTGAAACTTTTGTGGCTCCCATGTATAAAGCTAACTAAGTTTTAAATAGGAATGTGATATAAACAAACTAGTAAAGGGGCTGAATACACCTTGACTTTAGTAAGCATAGACTACAATGATAAAAGCGCTGTAATTAAAGTCAATAATACTACCACTGGCTAAAAATTAAAGAATAATTCAAATATTCTTCTTTCAACACTCGAGACCAACCAAGAAATGAAAACTATACTATGAACAAGGACCACTGACCCGCTAACTAATTAAAGGTAATGCACTCATTCAAAGTTTTTCCCACAATCATCTAGTCATGTTTTTCTCTGGTATATCCATTTTTCCTTTTAGTGGCCATGATCATATTAAAGCCTATGCATGATTGAACGTTTTCTCTGATTCGTCTCTCTCTGGAAAAGGGCCTCATATCAACTAAAACATTGTTCTAGTAGCCCCTTTTAAGTTTTTTCCAGAGTTAATTTCTTTGAAACTTCAAGTTTGTTGTATGCGCATTTTCATAATTGACAGTTATTTTCTTGTGGTATGCTGCGTGATTTTGGTACACCTTAATTTGATCTAACTTTTACCTACTTGCTCTGGGTTGTTTGGACATGGGGAAAAACAGGTGGGTTATAATTCTTTCAAGAATTTATTTGGACAACCATTGTAACTTTTTTCTTTGGGGGACATCAATTAAATGGTCTAAGATTCATAAGGTTGATACGTTGGATACCAAGTGGGACGTGTCCAAAATTAGAAATTTTGGAATTAGTTTTTTTGGGTCGATATATTTTTAAAGGTGACATGAAACCTTTTGATCCCAAAAAAGAGTGTTATGGGATTTTCCAATTTAATATATCAATTTTGGAAACTGAGCGATGGACCCTAGGTAAGACTTATTGGCTTTGGTCCATGAGGGTATATATTTAAATTCTGAAAAACAGTCATGAAAATAGTTTTTTACTCGTAGTCTCAAAATTGGGTTGGTCAAACCCTTTTTTACGTATATCATGCCTTCCTATGCTACAAGGGGTAGCATGTTTTTAGAACCCCTTGGGCAAACCTTGATGTTAGCCTAAAGAACGTGTTTATGGGACTGTTTGGTGTGTTGAACTGTATTGAGCCCATCCGGAATATAGAGCCCTATACATGTTAAATGCTATGTAAAAAGTTAGTCCATGCTCCATGTAATTGCATAACCATGTTTTTCCATGTAGAAATTTAAAACCTATAGAGGGCTGTTTTTGAACCAAAAGCTTAAAGCCTTTGGCACCCTTGTGTTTTTTAAACCATGAAG